>JAJIZL010039867.1:0-11908 GCA_023969395.1 Amblyomma maculatum
TTAAACAAGTGTTGTGTTTGTGTATAACCATGCAGCGCCAGAGGTCGTCGGAGTCCTATAGAACTAGCCCGCTCGCAAGTTTAGCGTGTTGCACAGTTAGAGGCGCGATGTACCTCTCCCAGCCAAACCGCGGCATCCTTGCAGTTCAAATTTTGCACAGAAATGGTATTTTGTTGCTAGTATATTTTAATACCAAATCTGTTTGGGGTACATGCCTGATTCGATCAAAAGAAGTCAGATGTTCTCATCTTAAGCGGCGGCGACGACGGCAGACGAGCCGCTACCCCAGCGATGGCACTGGTGGCGCTACCTCATGCTGCTTACAACAACTCAAACCTTCTGCCAGAAACGTTCGCCCCCTCTTTTCCTGCTACAGAGTTGTTGTAGCAGCATGAGGTGGCGCCACCAGTACCATTGCTGGGGCAGCGGTCATTGCCGCCGCATAAGATGGGAACAACTGACTTCTTTTAATCGAATCAGGCAAGCACCCCAAACAAATTTCATATTAAAAAATACTAGCGACAAAATGCCCTTTTTGTGCAAAATTTTAATTGCGAGGATTCCACAGTTTAGCTGGGAGAAGCATTCTACATCGCGCCTCTAATTGTGCAACGCGCTGTATTACTACGGAGGGTCGCGGCAGTGCGCGCGGTGTACGTATACGTGCGCGCCGAATCATTAGAGCACATACACACAGTGACACATATACTACAGGAAGAACAGGATGCTTGGGCATAATAGCGGGTGGAATATATCACGAAATGAGCCGTGGTTATTATGCAAAATAATAATAAAGAGCTAAAATCTTTCGTTAATTCATGCTGGTTGAACCACACCCGGCACATCTGCCCCATTCAGCACTGGAAAATATTTACTTACTGCCTCGTTCCAATTTGATTTCCCAGATACACTTTTTTTTTAAGAAAAAAAAAAACTGCAGAATGATGTAGGGATGTTTTCAGTATGCAAACGGACAAACAGGGGGCTTCTCTGCATGTCGACTTATGTTACTGTAAAGCCCACCCCTTATGATTTTTTTTTTTTTTATGTGCTTGATATATCCTCTTCACTGGCTGTCGTGCTGCATGTATATTACGTGTGCAAAATCCGGCAAAGCAGCGGTAGTGATCGGTTAATGTGATATATGATAAAAACGATCAACAGTGAAAATTCCTAACTGGAAATTTTGTGACTATATTCTGCAATTTAGTGCAAAGGACGAGATTGCTGCACATATTGGTTATTTTAATGTAAAGTGCTTGCCCGATTAGTGAACCGCATGCAAAGGTGATGACAAGACCTCCGCTCATACACACATGCTTCATCTATGTCAAACAATGAACAAGAAGCAAATCAGCAGTGGAGCGCATCAATCTGCTAAAATTGTCAAAGAATTCTTCAACTATAGGTAGCAACATTAGAATAACAAAACTGGTATGTCAGTTGTATTAATGCTTGTGTTACATAAGTAATAGCTGATCTTTTCAATGTTATAATATGCTGTTATAAGTTGACAAATAATATTGTTATGCTGTATTATAAACATGAATTTAACATTACAAAGAAAAATTGCTTTGATATATAGTGTACTCCACATTATACGGTTTCAATAATAACTATAAAACAACATAATAAAAATATACTTCAAGCAGTACAGGTTGCAGAATTTTGCCGCTTTCTTTATTACCGCAAATACATTTTTAAATAAAAGTATAATTTGCACCTAAATCTCTTAAATTCTGCCTGAAACAGAGCGCATGCACAAATATATATATAATTTTGTTATAAAGGTTTGCTTACTATACCACCCCTCTTTTTTCTGTTTACATGAACAATCAAGGAGAAGGCTTCTGTACTCATTTTCACCAAATCTTATATGAACCACCTGGTCTGATGACATACGTTTAACATCACAAGTAAAGGCTCTTAATGATGGCATGGTATGTTGTATGCTTGGCTCTATGCATATGGTATCCATATGGACGATGCATCGAGTTGCATGTTGTTTAGTGTTGTGCAGTTCATATGTCACTATGACTGTTGTTGCACTCTAGCTGCAAATTTTCTAGCTGTTTGACTGGAAATGTCAATTTTCCATCAGGAAGTAAAAACATTCCTGATCAACAGGTTTTCCAGTGCAATATATAATTCAGCTCGAAAAATATGTCATTCTGGAAGAAATATATATGGTTTCCAGCTGGAAAGAAGTGATCTTCAGTTCAACAGTCCAGCTGTAAATGGGGCTCTTTTTTATTATTTTTTCACTAGGCAATTCAAATCAATTGAAAGCAATTCATGTTTATTCTCAACATTTCATTTACAGACTCTCTGACAGAAAGCTGTAGAGACAGCTTAAGGACGAGGTCAAGGAAGCAACAGAATTGTTCAAAGAAGTTTCTAGCAAAGACATTCAGCTTTGCATGCATATAAATGAAAAATGAACCAAAGTACTGACAATATGCAACATTACTATATGTACAATAATATAGAAAAATGCACAAAAAAGTCCCATTTTTAGGTTGAATGAATTAGGTATCATATTGCACAATAAAATAGAAAAACAGGTCACTCTAGAAACATATTGAACACAAAACTTTATGTGTGACTGTCATATGACAGGGATTGGAAAGATAGTAAAGAGTGAAGAAGGTAGTAATTAGTTTGGTAATGTATCATCCCTTTTTCATAGGCACATGTTAAAAATATTGAAACATAGTGCTTCCCCTGATTGGGTCATTAAAAATTGACATTTTTCATAAGCAAAGTCGAATTGATAAAAAAGATTGTAATGATATTCACAGTTTGATGCTGAATGCATGATAACCTCTGTTGAAGGATGCAAATACAATACATTGTTTATGCAACTACGTAGCACCAAACATTAGAATGATGTTACAAAATTGTTAACTTGCCTGAAGGTTGCCTAACGTTCTGTCACATAGTTGTAACATTCAAAAGAAACATTATATTATTAATAACTGCCAAATATTATAATAATGTTATATAATGTTTTATGTTGCATATTGCAAACATTACTTTAATGTTACAAACAAATGTTATTCTAATATTGTCTGCTAAATATTAAATAATATTTGGATCATAAATATATAAAGCAACATAGAATATACATTTTGAACACTAAGTCCCAGCACTTTTGGCCTTTTTCTTCCAGTAACCATGTTTTTTCAATAACATATTTCTTTTCAACTAGAGCTTTGAAATTATGCCTGCCGTAGAATGAAAGCAGCCCTAATATTTTGTTAGAGAGTTTTGATTATTATTCATTCGTCACTATGACTCCTTGCACACCCATCGGCTATGGATATAAAAGCATGACTCTAAATGACTTGTTCAGAGGTGAGTGTAGAAGTTGTGCTGTTATATGTAGTTGTGCTGTATTGTGGTCTTTGCAAAGCGCGCAAGCTGTGTACCATCGTGAGCGGGCCTACATGCTCGGCAAGGTTACTCTACACTTTCACGAATGTTACATTTATGTTGCATACAAGTTAGATTTATATTAATTAAATGTTTATCAACACATTATACCAGCCTAATATGTCCCCTATTGCTAAAATATTTCAAATAAAGACACTGATAACATCAAAATAATGTTCAAATGAAACAAAAATGTTACATTGCTCCAATATTTTGGTGCTCCCTGGGAAATAACTTTCTTTTCTAGACGCAGAAGTGTACTTGGTGTCTATTATTAGTAGTTGCCCCCCATATATCAGCGTGCAATAGTTAAGGTGGGAACAGAATATGACATGGCAAAGTTCTATAGGGGTCAAAAAGAGATATACCAGGTCTGAAAGATGGTGCGAATCAAAAATATATATCTTGGAGGCATAGTATTCTATAGGGAACATGGGACAATGACTTTCTTTCTTGACCTGGCTGCAAAATGGGAGCTAAGAGGTCATATAATGCAGGCCTTGAAAGCACTGATTCAGGTTGAATGAACCCTTTAATAGTAAAGTCACGATCGGACCAGCAATATATATTGCTGGTCCGATCATGACTTTATATTGACTATATAAGGGTCTTTACTAAATCAGTATAATTGTGATGATATATATGGCGCAGATGTGCTGTCTATTATAAATGGCTTAATAAATATATATGTGTTGCTGCTTTATAAAAATAAAACACTCTAAAATACCTTCCATCTCTCTCAAATCTTTATGCGCAATTTTCTTTCTTTTTTTTTTTTCGGCTATAAGATTTTTTTTTACATCTCGTGGAAGCATACCTCAAGCATGCATACACAACAATCGAATACAACTGAGTTTGATTTCATGTGAAAACCAAAGCCTTGCAAGAACACAGCATCACTTTCCGCTGTTTGTCATCGAAGAGGCAATCAACGAGAAATGCACGCGACAGCCAAGTGAAGCAAAGGCGTTCCGCATTCATGCACTAATTCTTGCCACCGCATGCCTCGCACTGCACAATAATTGTTGTGAACGTCAGGCCGTTTCGTTCCTTCCGTACTTCTCGCTGCCCATTTGCTCTCCGAATGAACCGCGCCACCTTCTTTCCACATTCCTTTGTTTTCTTTGTTTTGTTTTTTTCCTACACACCGCATGCTTTCCCTCACAGCTCCGAGGCCTACGTAAAGTTAGCTTCTTAGCACAGCTGAAAGTCTAGTGGTAAAGCCAGTTTAAGAAAACTTTGCCTCGCGATTTTGTATCGCGCGTGCGGCGATGTCATTTCATGGGAAGTACGTCGCCGCTGCCAGATACTATATATAACCGATTCTTGTCAAAAATGTCTTTACTATAAAAGTTCAAATATTTACAGTCGTCTACTGAACATGAATTGGGACTTGAGTTTTACAATTAACTCCGAGTTTGCTAGAGCGAGGTTACTGTTATCACTTCAGTTCAATTGGTCATTTGGTCGGGTCGGATGCGAATTTTTTTTTTATTTCAAGGTGAAATTAGAAAGCAAGAGCTAGGCCTGTTTATCTTAAATTGCTTGAAACATACCAGTCCCATTAATATTTTAAATAGTATATTTTCCAAGTGCTGTACTGGAAGCTAGCTTCATTTTCGGCTGCAAATATAAATGAAGTAATTGCAGTACGCAAACTGGTACATTACTGCTTCATATCTTAACCATAAAATGAATAAATGAGCATTATATATTTTCCACTTGGCCACAACAGCTTGCACAATTGGTACTGTTCACGCCATGGACATTTCCGCCAGGGACATAAGAAAAGCAGCTGCTGTGGAAGAATAGAACCTCAGATAATATACTAGCCGGTATTTGAATACAAATAATCTCATATTTAAGGAAAAAAAAAATGTGCTGTATGAGCTGTATAACTGTCCCCGGCTATTAATCTAATTACTTTCTTTTGAAGCATTAGTACCTTATTAATGTTAGTGCTTTATGTGATGGTCCAGACCAAATGGCAATAGTTAAGATAAGATTGAAATATTGTGTTGTAGATTATCAACTTTAGATTTGGAGAAAACTCTCAGTGACACCTGCAAAGGATGCCAACAGACTGTGACACTTTCTTTGCAATATATGTAATCTGTTCTGTTCCTTTCATATGTGCATCAAAAATAACAGCAAATGATTTAAAGCTGTCGATAATTTCTATTGTATTATTAAGTTTTAAGGTAAGTAAAATGAGTGCTGATAAAGTTCCTTTAAAGTTTAAAGGTCAAAAGAAAACTGTTTTAAATTTCTTACTATCGACAATTAACAAGTTCATTTGATATTAACCATCTGTTTAATGACTGAAGAACAATGTTCCCTCTTTTTAATAGGTTACCTGTGGATGAGTCAGTAAGAAAAAGCTTGTATCATCAGCTTACAGAACATTGAAAGCAAGTTTATATAACCATATCATTAATATAAGCACTAAAAAGAAACGGACCCAGAGGGCTACCCTGGGAAGCTCCACATTGTATAGTTTTTAAACCAGACAGGTTACCATCAGTACAGACAGCCTGTTTACGCCGACTATATGAGAGAAACAGATTAAGAAGAGAGCCGCGGATGCCATACCTTTTAAGTTTATGAAGTAATATGTTATGACTGAGGAGTTCATGCATTTTACCAAAGTCTACAAACATGCCTAGCGTTGTGTTCTTACATTCAAAACCCTGTAAAATAATTTCATTTTGCAGCAGCTGAGCAGATTCAGTGGACCATCGTTTGCAAAAGCCGAACTGATTGTCATTAATAGTAAAGAGCGTTTATCGAAGAGTTCTCAGTTTTTTTAACTATAACTTTCTCTAGAGCTTTTGAAAAAAAAACAAAAACGGTCGAATGAAAATTGGTCGGCAGTTATATATTTCATTCTTATCTCCTCCCTTAAAGATTACTGAAACCTTGGAAGACAGGAATGAACGGCTCAGAAATGACGAAGACACAATTCATCATTCCTTTCCTTGAAGGAATAACCAAACAAATGAGTGCTCACCAAGCATATCGTTGTTTGTTGCCATATGTGCCCCTATCCATTTTTGTGTGCTGTCATCCTCTCATGCAAAACAAAACTGTTCAATCTGCTAAATTAGTGAGCTTCATTTCTTGTCATATGGAACAAATAATTTGTTCTCAAATTGCTTCACATCAACACATTCTGGCAGTTGACCTGTAGCTGCCTGGCTGTGCCAAGCAGCCACTACCTGACACAGAAAGCTTGATGCAAGAACCCTCCTGCACTGGACATAATTATATGCTGCATCAAGTGGTGAACAAAGCTCAGTGTTTCTAAATGCAAGTTACCAATTAGTACTATCGATATTATCATATACATTCTGTCAGAATCAGTAAAACTGTACGCTCTAGAACATGCATGGCACAGTGAAGTGAAACTGCAATTCCATCTTGCCTCCCATATATGACTTTGCTTTTTTTCATTTGATGTGCGTATGTCTATATATAGTTCAATCCACATGGTAAGTATAAGTATTTAAATAGCACCTCAACAGCTCAGTGACTGGGCGCTCGACTGCTCTATCCAAGAATATGGGATCGAATCATGGCTGTGGAAACTGCTTTTTGGCAGCAAGAAAAGCAAGGTGCCCATGTGCTCTGCGATGTCAGTGCACAGGTGGTAAAAATTTACAAAGCCCTCCACTACAGCATGTGGCATAGCCCGAGTCCCTCTGGGATGTTAAAGCTCATAAACCGACTCAAACCTATTACTAAGAGCAATTTTAGTACGCTCAAATCAATGTGCTTGATATGTCCGCCATCTTAAATGTATGTCAAATTCAGCTGCCTGTGAAACAGCGTGTATTAATATGACTACAATGCAGATGTTTTAAAACACTAAATATCTCAGAGTTTCTTTTAGGCAATGAAAATGTACAACACAGCATGCCTCTCCAGGGCATGCAAGTTTCAAGTTACATATCATTAGCATAACCACATTCACTATACAGGATAAAGGCCTCTAGTTTCTCTCCAACTAACCCTCTCCAATGTAAACTATGCTTTATCCCTACAGGCTGTCTACTTCCTAAGCCCACCTGGCTATCTGGGTCCCCTTGGTAATATATATTTTCCTAGAATTCATTCCTTTACAACTAACTGCTGAATACCTTGCCTTTGACTTCCCGCTTGTTCACTAATCCACTAGGCTCTCTTCCTACCTTTGCTTGTGGTGTTCTCTTCCTTGTCCCTGTCCTGTGTGCACTGGTAATTTTCCAACATTCAATTTCAAGTCTTTTTGTCATCCTCCAAGTTTCTATCTTATCAGTGGTCACAAGCAAGGTATCATGCTTGCCTTTTGAGACATATAGATTACCTGCTAGTGCTGATTTCAGTGGGAATATACTTGTCAGATGCACTACACTAGCATTACAATAAATGTGCAACTCACAATAGTCCACATTATTATTTTAGACACATCAAAAGATTATCACAAGCAGAGCTTAAAGTCAGGGGGGTGTCGCGGCGTCCAAGAACCCTCACCAGTTTTTACGAGAGGTCTGAGACTTGAATATATTGGGTGTCCAGCACTGCACGAATATGAAGCAGGTGCAACCTTTTATTCTTCTCAGTGGCAATCAGAGAATGCTTATGATTGTTAGAAAATTTTGCAGCAAGAATTATTGCTTTGTTTTAGTAAGAATCAGAATTTCTAAAATCTGCAATGAAGAAAACAAAGGTCAGTCCCTCTACACAGAGGCTGGAACTAGTTAAGTTATTCTACACACATACCATCTCTTCGATTTTGCTGGTTCAGTGCACACTGTGTTTTAGGTGCTGGCTGAGCAAATTGTCAATATGCTTACACAATATTATTCAGATGTTGTACTCGTCACCAGTCAAACAGACCAAGCTGGTAGTTCTTACAATATTTCTTGCTAATTGTCAATGGGTTCACTTGAAGTGTAAAAATTATAGAATATATTTTTCCTACCTAGTTGATTTTACATTTAAAGTGCGATTAAGATTGTGCTTCCTGTGTAAAGTGTTTTAAAGAACATAGCACTCTCGCTGCTCCTATAAAGTTTACTCAAATACATTTATTTGCAAAATTTCTATTTAAACTTATTTACTCTTATAAAGTTTTCTTCGCAACCAGACAGTCAGAAATTCAGTTCTCGATGTGAACTGTGCTACAAGATAGTGGTTTCAGGAAACAATATTACATATGTTACAAGTGCTAACGCTTTGTTGTTTCACTATAAGCTGCTTTATGTCACATATTGTTTGTCGATCATGCTTGCAGAGCACAGGGATGTAATTTTTTCGGGTGCATGTCATAAAATGATCACGAAAACCTCCTTCGTATATAATATGATCGTATATAATATGCTCGAATTTCTAGAGTACCCTCTCTGACAGAGCCAGACTTTAAGCACTGAAAGTAATTCATTCATTTCAAAATTACTTTTGCTAAAGTGAATAACTGCTGTTTCTATACATCATATCATGCACTCCCGGTACGATGCTAAGAAAGCAGTAATGACATATGCGGCAAGCCTGTCCCACAGTGATGGATGAACAAAAAAATACAGAATTGAGTAGAACTGTGTGTCCAAGGGTCACAACCATTCTCTAAGCAGGTACATGTAAGGCGTCGAGGGTCCATCGAAGCGACAGCGGTGCAAAATGGTTGAAGGTCAAAACTAGTTGAAAGTGCGCAGTAACACTCACTGTTGCATACTGGCTATAGGCACAGTGCCGCTTTGTTACACTTGTCATCATGGGCGAAAAAGGAGTTGGGGGGGGGGGGGGAAGAGACAGGCGGAAATGTTCATGGTGTGAAAATTACCCAGCGCAAGCTGCCATGGTCCCGCGAACATGGAATCTATAAATCATATCATTCAGTGGCTTAGAACGGTGGAAGCAGCTCGCCGCGAGAGCAAGGCACCGAGTTTGCCTCTTATTACTTCTTTGAGTGCAATGAATGTGGCGAGTGTTTGACCATGATTCTGTTTTTGTTGTTTTGTTGCCATTGTCATATTTTTAATAGCCTGTTATGTAGGAAAAGGAGAGGGAATAGTTTCACTGGATAGAATTTGGCGGTAAGATGAAAGAATGTGCTCTAGTGTCTGGGGAAAAGTTTTGTTCACAAGCTTTACTTAGTTTCTATACGGATGAAATCCAGACAGTAAATGAGAAGGAATTTGCTCTGCAGAGGTAATTGTAATGTTACTACTTTTTGGGAGCAGTAATTAGTAATTTCATTACATTTTTAACACTGCTTGCAAGTAATTGGTAATGTAATTAAACTGCTTTTGAACAGTAATTTTGCCAAGTATGGTGCCAATTTAACCCAGACAAAAAAAAAAAGATACCATTATGTCTATTAGGAATGAAGTAGATTAAATAAGACATGCCAGCTGGACTTGTGAATGTAATCATGTAGCTCAAATGGTTTTTCTACTTCTGATTGGCAATCACATTGGAACATTCAATTAGAAGGCCCT
This sequence comes from Amblyomma maculatum, assembly GCA_023969395.1. Lineage (NCBI taxonomy): Eukaryota > Metazoa > Arthropoda > Arachnida > Ixodida > Ixodidae > Amblyomma > Amblyomma maculatum. Next base: position 9,915 of record JAJIZL010039867.1, read on the forward strand.
GTTGAACATTCAATAAACAAATGTTGCAACTTAAACTGCTGTGTAGTTTGCATAATTTCTACGACCACAGCAGTTGATTAAACGAAGTAACTTTGATCCCTGAAGATCTGCTACTAAGTAGGGTCCAATGTGCGAGGTCCCAAAAAGAAAAGATTGTGTCAACTCTTCCGGTATATATGTAGGTTCGTATGGTTTATGTGTCATATGCATGCTTGCCTGTCGCCTGCTTGGAGCTGCCATTTCAGGTCAGTGCCGGCAGAATAAGCATTAAGATTGGAAGCCTTAGCTGAACTGCCCAACTGGAATGTTCAATTTAATCAAATTGGAGCTTCGAGTCTGTTCCAAAAGCGTGTTTAGAAACTGATTTCCATGGAAATCATTTTTTTTTTTTTTTTTCACACAAGAACAAGCCAAAAGACTGCACTGCACTGACTTGACAAATATCTAAAAGATGGCAACTTTATTGAAATATGGGCGGAGAGGCTCCGCAAGAAGGGCTGAGTTATTTCAGATACAAGGCATATACTGCAGAGTACAAGTGCACCTTCCAAAAACAGGAGTCTGCATTATGTCCCGTTTTTGCTGACCTACCAACATAGCTTGATCAGCCACACTGCTGAGCCACAATGCAAACCCAATTCGCGCTCATACATGTAGTTTTATGTAAGTACCAAAAGCAACCTCACATATTCACCAGCTGTTCCTGACTGCAGTTCCTTTTTGACAGGCGATTCTATCAAATTGTTTTTCACGAAATTCTAGCACTGAATTGATTGCGGACGAGTAGCCTAGCTGGCCGCAGAACGATTTCGGAGATAACTGCAGTGCCTTAACGTACCGCCTGAGAGCTATGGAATAGAACACTGCAGCAACTGCAGTTCTTTCGTATTTGAAGGCGGAATACGAAGACAACGAGATAAGCAGCCCACGGGGAGACGAATTTCCTTGCGTCGAGTGAAGTGCACAATGCACAGCCGAACCCGAAGCCCAGAACGAAGCTAGAAAAAAAACTTCCTCTGCAGCTGCATGTCACAATCAAGCGCGTCCAAACTCCGTCATTCTGCGCGCAATGCTGACCAAGGTAGATGTAGTAGATGGGCATGAACGGGCCTTTAAGCAGACCTAAAGCAGCGCCCACCCACACGCTCCTCCACTCCTGGCACTCCTGGCGCTCGCCAGCGCGACCAACGCGCCAAACCGCCAAACGCCGACGCTACCGATCACTACATAAGTAAAAATTATTAAAAAACTGGACAGTAATCATTTCTTTACCAACAATTTAAGTTTTAAATAAGAATTATAAAGGTTTTACTTGCTGTCATGCACATTTTTTTCTTTGCTTAGTTTATGATGACGTAGTGTGACGTATTTTATGCGTGGCAGCAGCAGCCTGCTAGTGCCACGGGCGTGGCTCTAGCCTCGGCCAAAAAAAAAAAGAAAAAACAAACCCTACGAATATGTTAGATACCGGTGGGGAACAACCTACTTGTTCCTATTACTTGCTCAGCTCACTGCCAGTATAAGTCGAAAAAAACGCGTTAATGCGTTTATAACAGTGCACCTGGGCTTGTGCCGCCACCTGTGTGCGGTTTACTAAAGCTTCTGCAAAAAAAAGTTGCTGACGATGCACACCGCTAGGTGGTAGACACGGCGAAACATGTTGAATGGTTGAATGGAAGTTCGGGCGGTTTGCGAGGGAGTTGTGTGATGTGGTGTAATGCAAATGAATTCTTTGTGTTCACTATTGTGCTGATTTCTTGCTGATAGTAGCACCAGATGCACAAAACCATGCCTAAGTTACCGACTTTTGTGCACTTTGAACAATTTTGTGAAGAAATCCTGTATGAATCGCCGCTTGTTTCACATGCGCGCCGGTATCTGTGACTGCCCCGTGACTTTTAACATTGGTTTAGTCTGAAATACTCATCAGGATCGTCGCTAGATCTAACTGCTAGAATCAACTTGTGCTTTCTTCGAAGAAGTGCCCACCACAT
>JAJIZL010039872.1:0-10068 GCA_023969395.1 Amblyomma maculatum
AATTTGATACATCTGTGGTGCACGTGACGTCAGATGAAGCTTCCGCACTTCTTTAGTGAAGTGCCCAGATAGAGTTTAGAGTGAGTCCATCCGCACGCCACGCTTTGTACTGGGCACGAGCTTACGCATCCGCCGTTTTGCGCTACACCGCTCACGCGTGATTCAAATACCCCCCCCCCCCCCCCTTCCCCCCTTGCACGCAGACGGTTTCGCCGTGAAACAAACGGCGGCTTTGCGAAATATATTCAGTACACGCACGCGGCACTCTTGCACGCATGTGTGCACATAGGCGATGAGATGGGACGAAGATCTCCCAGGCGATCACGCACTTCTTCAAGCTTTGCGAATATTACTTAGGCCGTGTTTCGAAATCCGATGGACGGGAACGCACCACGCGGTGCCTCAAAAACGGAAAGGTGACGTCTTATCGCCGTTTTTCGCCAATGTGCAATATCAACAAACACTATGTGGACACCGTGTTGGCGTTATGCCACTGGCACATAAGCAACTGTTTTTGAGGCAATTCACATTCGTCAATTGAGCTAAAAAGCTCCCTGTACTTTTTTTTTATATGTATAACATCATTTGATACTCTCCTTTTAAAGGGAAAACGCCTGCCATTATGAAATACCCGAACAGTCATTGGTTGGCGAATAGTCATTGGTGTTGTGGTTGGCGTTGCCTAGGGGAGGCAAGTCAGCTGCTCAATCAATATCGATAAGGGGTAATCAGAGAAAGCAAAGAAAAACACAACTGCACGCTGCCGCCTGGACCTGAACCCAACCTCCACATATCGCGTGCAGTATTCTATCAAATGAGCTATACGCTTGTGGTTCTCTAGCTTTCTACTTTCTAGTGTATTTGATAGCTTTGAGAGTGTCCGCCAGCGCCTATCGAAATTGCTTGCCGTTACAACGCATGTACCTTGTTAGGTATAGAGGATACGAGTTTTATGAGTTTTATACTTGCTGTTCAAAGCTCGATGTTCTTCGGCTAAAATGAGCGATAACCTAATGTAGAAATAACGAGCGCGCAAGCGCACATGTTTGTGATATTAAACGTGCATTAGCGAACAAGCACCGCTTGTGGCACGCACATAGCTTGCTGTTAATTACACCGACAGCATGCGCTTTAGATAAAGCGCTCACGTAGCGTGATTTATGAGCAAAGGTGTCGTGACTCCCGTGCGCGTGAAACCATGTGGTTGGCGTCATTCCCAAATATTTCAAGCAGCATTCAAATGCGCGCCAGCACGCGTTTGTGAAAACAGGAAGGATGAAATTCTGTTCCAAGTGTCGCTTTGACCATGCATCTTTTAAATGTCGCGATGTCTCTGTCACCTGGCTTTTTACATGTGCTCGGTGCTTATGCTGCCTTTAAATATAGATCGACAAAACTGTAAAGTTCCGCGCGGTTAGTCTGATGAGAATCATTAATAACCGCCTATTAGCACGACCAGTTACACCTCTTCCAATTAAAGGTCAAATGTCTCCGGAAAAAAGATCAAATGTCTCCGGAAAAAAAAGGTCAAATGTCTCCGAAAAAAAAAGGTCAACTCTTCGAACGAGCCAAAGCGAAACAAGGAAGCTGCGAGCGGAAAATATCGAGCGTGCTTAGGCAGCTCCATAGACCGTTAACTAATAGAGCCCATAGATGCGCGTTGCAAAGTTGGCAGCATTCCCGATATACCCGGCCGCCTTCAAACTGACGAGCTATTAAAACGACCAAGTGCGTTGTGTGCAGTGGTTGCGTGGCGTTACTCAAATCAAATCAAATTTATTTCACATCCATACATGATGTAGGCGGCACAGACAAAAAGCCGAGAAACAATCGGCTTGACAACGGTCTGTGCCCCTTTCGAAGTTTGCGTATACCTAGTAATGTAAAAAAATGTTGACAGCAGCAATCGAACATGATTACACAACGTTATACAATGGCAAACATTTATCAAGTGATGAAAATTAAACCAGCATTTTATTACATGGGTAATAGTATTAATTGTACAAACTCAAAAACTGAGAGAAGACATCAGAGACCAAGTGAATTTAACAACGATGGTAATGAGTAGGATAGTAGATGAGTACCATAATTCGTGCGTGCGCGTGGTACGAACTAGGTTGCAGTATGACGAGTGTTGTGCTGTTTTATGTTTTCGTGCAGAGTTGAAAGGTGTTCAATGAAGTGGCCTCCTCGCTTTTTTTCTGTGTGGTATTGCTGCAAGAAAAATTCATTGTAAAGCAATTTTACAGGGCAGATTCGAAGTTTCTTGAGAAGGGGTTCGGTGTGTGCATCATATTCAGAGTTGCAAATAGCACTCACAGCTTTTTTTTTTTTTTTTGTAATAAAGAAAGTTTAGTGATATGTGACATCGTAGCATTTCCCCAGACTAGGTGGCAATATTTTAGGTGTGAAAAAAAAAGAGGGAGTTATAAATTAACAACTTAATGGAAACTCTTGGTTATGGTCCGCCGAAAACATTAAACGCAGCTTATTTAGCCGAATGGGAAGAGTGGAAATGTTTAAAAAAAATTATTCATTAAAAATGCTTATGTTTAATTTTTGCTCGACAGTGCGCACTGCCAAGAAACCTTCACCGGCCCGCCGTCACTCCTTTGCAATTCGCTCCTGCGTGACAGCCGATGTTGAAGACCGCGCTAAATTACGTTTGCTCAGCTTCCTCGGAACACTTATAGCTACAAATTACAGTTTACTCAGTGCCCGCGGTTTAAACTTACTCTGAGGCGCTGCTAAATGCCAACAAAATAGATGATACTTTGTTAATGTCACAGGTTCCATCTCGGCCGCGACGGCTGTATTTCGATGGAGGCAAAATACAAAACCGCCGGTGCGTTGCGATGCTCAATAGAATCCCAGCGTGCGTTACAGAACCCAGGTCGGTCTAAATTAATCCGGAGATCTTCACTACGGCATCCCTGAGTTAAAACATTTCCCAAAATTGCTTCATTAGCTGGTTTCCTTTCAAGAAGGAGAAAAGAGAAAACGACGCGCTTGAAAGGATGTCACTAAAAAGTAAGAAAAAATGATAAGACGCAGAATGGCGACTTTCAAGCAGCAGAATCCACATCCCAATATTAGTACTGTGTTAGCGATGTAATACAGTATCATATTGGGCCAATGGTTAGTGTCACCTGGGTTGTAATTGACCGAGCATCTGAAGCGTTGCTTGCGCCCTTCTATAGCGTGGAGCGCGCTATCACAGTGCTGAATGTGATGCGCAAATAAACCGCAGATAAGATTTAGAAGTTAAAGCCTCTACAGCGTTTCCTTCACGTTAGAACATTTCAACAGTTATCGTTTTACCTTCCTGCCGGGATATCATGCATACCTGTACCGCACACATGACGCGCACTTACATCCTCAGGCAGGCCCGCCACAGGAGTAAGGGGGAATAGCGAGCCAAAGCGTGCGTTACCTCAGAGGCCCGGTAGTGAAACCAACGTACGTACGTCAATGTAAAAGCGCACTCAGCGGTGGCACTGACATAAGTCCCAAAAATACCACTGCACAACTTATTAGCAAACCAACTGAACGCTAGGCGGCACGTACTGAGAAAGCGTTATCCCGTCCTTTCTCTGCACGAGACGAATTAACGAAGCCTGAAGTACGTGATGCATGCGCGACTGCATGATCGCAAATAGAGGCATCGTCACACGGCCGTCCGACTGAATGGCTGCGCGTACGGCACACACCAACGACACGAGGTTTACAAACGAAAGCCTACTATGACGTCACTCTTGCTGCGAACAGCGTCATCACGCGGGCGTCTCGCTGTTTTTTGACCGGCATATTGTTTCGGCGCTGCGTCCACACGTGTCAGCGTGTGTGCGCTGTTTTTCCTTCCGTCACGCGCCGTCGTGATGTTGAGATCGCTTTGGAAGGGAGAACTCAGGCGGTCAAGTAAGGCAGAAAACGGCGGCGATGACGATATGTGCTCAGCGAGATGTTTTCGTTGATGTCAGGAGTACTTCCGTGCCAGCTTGCGAATATGCATTCGCATGGTGGTGGGACATTTCAGAGAGAGAGAGAGAGGTAGCTTTATTGAAAGCAGGTGTGAAATGTTCGCCCCGGGTGAGCAGCCTCCACAGTCCAGGAAGCATTGGACCCGAGCCATATCCCTATCCGGTCGACGAGGCTACGCTTGTCATCCAGACTGGGGCTTAGCAGTTGGGTCTCCCAACAAAGTCTCTGGTAGTTATGGTACCATGTGGTCATTTGCATCCCCATATCATACGTTTCAGGGTGTTTGGCACATTACAGAATGTGCCTTCTAATTGATATGTGGTGGGCGATGTCTTGTGTCTAGTAAGGTGCCGTGGACGTGAATTTGTTTTTATTTTTCGGAGGGCTACCCAGCCATGGTGGCGCAGTGGTTACGGTGCTCGACTACTGCGGCCAAGGAAGCGGGATCGAATCCTGGCCTGGGCGACCGCTTTCCGACGGAGGCGAAAGGCAAGGCGCCCGTGTGCTGTGCGATGTCAGTGCACGTTAAAGAACCCCAGGTGGTCAAAATTTCCGGAGTCCTCCACTACGGCGTCTTCATAGCCTGAGTCGCTTTGGGACGTTAAACATCACAAACCACCAACCAACAATTTTTCAGAGGGCGATTGCTTCTTCTCTGGTTAGTTTCGGTTGAGGTGGGAAACATTTTCTGTCAAGTCTGTAACGCAGGAGGATATCAGGGTACTTCTTGGGCACATCCTGGGTTGTCAGAAATCTCTCTGGAAGTTGTGCCCGGTTAGCGTATCCTCGAGATGAGTCATCGATGCCTTGTGTCCCGGGATCCACATGCTATCAGCGTCTAGGGGGTGGCGTGCTGCGGTGCGAGGAAGCATTTGAAGTGCTACGCTGGAAATTCTTCCCTTTTTTTAATTCCAGACTGCGCATCGCTGAAGATTATGGCATGTTCATTATACACCGAGAGAGCTAATTAACGCGATTGCAGCCTCTTCTGGTGCGTCAGTGTCAATTGTTAGAATAGTTTCAGATATCGTTTCTGTAAATGTGAAATCCATGACACTAATAAGGGAGTAGGGTTGCCTTCCCCGGTATCTTGCTGCTTCACTGTATCTGGTTTCGAGATCTGTTACGTGCGCTTTGCTGAGGAACTCTTGCCTCGCATCGGTTTTTGTAGTAAGTAAGACGTATATTTCCGGGAGGAGGGCTACGGTGATATATGAACTGATCTCATCCGGGGTCCGCTGCTTTGTACACTTTGGTCCTACGTTGTATTCCAATTTCTTGAGGGTTGCACGTCCTGATTCAGTTAGTTTTAAGCGTTCCAATTGGCTGACTTTGTGGGCCTCGGCAAGCTCTTCCAAAGGCGTTGTGTAGAGGCACGCTTAGATATACCAATGGCAATTTTAATGGCTTTCCTGATGAGAGTGTTGAGTTTTTCAACTTCTGCTTTCTTCAAATTCAAATACAATGTTCCGTATGTTATTCGGCTAATGAGGAGAGCCGGGATGATGTGTACGGTACCTTGTTCTTCACACCATGCCTTCTATTAGTCACGCGGCGCACCAGGTGTGCCACTTGAGTAACAATAACCTGGAGTTTTGGGAGCATTGCCGACCCGAACCACCTTTCAGGATGTTTAGATCAAGAATGTGGATAGATTCGACTTGAAGGATACAGGTTCCTTCAAGAAATATTACCGGACCAAGAATTTCACCTTTCGGGGGTTTTCCTCGAGTTCGGGCTTTAAGAACCAGGAATACAGGTTTCTTTGATGCGCAAGTGAGTCCGTAGTCTTTCAAGTAGTTGGTGCAGTCGACATCTTCTTGGAGGGCGTCTTGTTGCTGTCCTGTGTAGCCGCCTACAACCCAAATTGTGTATCGTCGGCGTGCCGTATGTCGTTGATTCTATCAAGAGCCTTCTGGAGCTTCAGCATAGCGATATTAAGCAAGAAGGGCGATATAACTGAACTTTGAGGGATGTCTTTGTCCGCTGCCTAGAGTTTGTCCGTCTTGATGTTCCCTAGGCTTATATGGAGGCCGTACGATTCGTCAAGAATGCTTGGACGTAGTTGTATGTTCGCTCCTCGTAATTGGTGTCATGCAAGTTGCGAACTGTGGCATGTGCGACGTTGTCAAACGCCCCCTTAATATTCATTGCAAGAATGGTGCTCTTGCTAGTTTTGTCAGTGTGGTCAGTAAGATCATCTTTGAGTTGAGATAGGGTGTCTTGCGCTGACAGGTGTTGTCTGAAGCCGCATAGTGTATTGGGGATGTGTCCTTGATCTTCCAAGTGACTTGTGAGACGTTTCAGGACCATGTGCTCGAAGAGCTTCCCTGCGTATGAGGTGAAGGATATAGGTCGCATGTTCCGGAGTCATGGTGGTTTATTGGGCTTTGGAATCATGATCACACCAGCATGTTTCCACGCTTCTGGTATCTATCTCCCAGCTGTTTTTAATCTGTTCAAGGAGGTAAGTCTTTGGCTGGAACTTCTATTTTGTTAATTATTCGGTCCTTCCCAGTAAAAAACTACAGAAAATTTTCTGGTGTTGCGACAGAATTTCTGTGCGGTTTTTGACGGGAAATTTGTTGTGACAACAGAAATTTCTGTTGTTACAACAGAAAGGTGCAACAGAACTACAGACAACAGAAATATACCATAGAAAATCTACAGAACTGCAGAAACGTACTACAGAACTACAGAAAAATCTGATGGTTACGACAGAACTACAGGATATTTTGTCGTATTTTCGACACAGTTCTGTAGTTTTTTTCGACTGGTGTAGCATTCAGGACAACTTGACCAAGGATGCCAGTAGTTCCGTCATCGCAAAAGGCCAATCCAGAGCCTCATTTCGGCATTCTCGGTATGTTGGGTGAATAATGTGGTTTGGTTCGTAGGTAACGAACTGCCATTGGTGAATCGCTTCTTTTCCTTATTCAGGATTTGTTGCTCTATGTCATTGTGGGCATGTAATATTATAGCCAGATATTATTTTTAATTTCCCGCGATAGATACATGCATGGCACGTTTATCTAAATTACTCCGTCGTCGTCGGTGTCGACGTCAGCGCATATGTGGTAGACATGATTTGGTGTTTGCAGTGATCTATGACATTTGCGGGTGGGCCTAAAGCAAACTACTGTATATTGTGCCATAGTGTATATATTTATTTTTATTTTTACCTACCCTTTCCTTTCTCCCTATCGCTCACCTCTGATTTCCTCTACCCCTTCCTCGCTATCCCTTTATTTCTGCCGCCCCAGTTCAGGTGCTTCAGATATCAGATACCGGGGCTGGCAAACATCTTTTCCTTGTGTCAAAAATACCTGTGTCACCTGTGTCAAAAATACGACAAAATATTCTGTAGTTCTGTCGTAAACGTCAGATTTTTCTGTAGTTATGTAGTTTTTCTGTAGTATGTTTCTGTTGTCTGTAGTTCTGTAGTACTTTTCTGTTGTAACTACAGAAATTTCTGATGTTACTACAGAATGTTCTGTTGTCACAACAGGTTTTCCGTCAAAAACCGCACAGAAATTCTGTCGTAACATCAGAAAGATTTCTGTAGTGTTTTCCGACTGTTAATAAATAACCACTACAATAAGACGGCAGCGCAGAAGAGCGCGAACGATACAAACCGACGAGAAGGTGGGGCTGAGCAGTTCTCCTGTCCCGCCATTCATCCTTAAAAGTTGCCGTAAGGTGCCAAGTGCCATTAAACATCTAAAGTTTCGTTCTAGCATGGTTAGGCAATTCCGGAGGCAGCTTGTCGCTGCTAAAGGGAAGCAGGCAGCAAAATGACGGACTAACCAAGAACAAGTAAAACAAAAATCAGCGAGGAAAAGGAAACGGAAGCGAAAAAGATGAATAAACGCACATAGTAAGCCTGGACAAGAAAAAAAAGGCAACTAAAAACAGGAAACTATTTTCCGCGGAGAGACTGTTGTTGAGAGAATGTAGGCGCGCACGCACGCATCGTACTACTCCAAGTAAAGGCATCAAGCCAAAATTAGACGACAGGATTACCTCTAAACAGATCTTGCGTGTATTACAGCTGTGTCCTCCTCCTCCTCCTCCTAGCCGGAAGACTTCATGCTTCAGAGACGTCGCACGTCGTGTGCTGTTATGTACTGACCGATGTCAGATCACTAAGGCAAAGAAAAAAAAGGGTACAGTGGAAATGGCTCCCAGTTCTTACGCTTTCGGAAGCTTGATTGAAAGGCGTGGAGAATGACGTCATGCAAGAGTGCAGTAGGACGAGACAACGAGGATGTCCTGTCTTCTCAGGGCGAGCTGCGAGCAATACAGAGCGCTCGCCTGCAACCGGTCGGGTCTAGAAATGTATGCAAAATCGCGTGTCTTGCTAGGGGTTGTGTGAACTCGAAACGCTCCCAAAAGCCTCAGCCGTGCCACGCGGTGACATAAAGGTGAGGTATCGTTGGGGTACGGATGGCGCGTGCATGCCACCCTTTCTATCTGTGGAGCAACGTGGGATAAAAAGTGACGGCTAGCTTGCCACAAGCTCCTTCTATTTCGCGACAGGTTTCCGGGCTTCCTGTTGTAAACGGCTGTCCTGAGCTGAGATTGAGACGTTGCAAGACGCGCGCACAGACGCTACTAAGCTCCATCGCCGGCCGCACCGAAAGATTTATTTGTCTTTTTTTTTTTTTTAATTGAGGAGCTTGTAGCAGGCTGCAAGGAATGGAAGACCTAAAAGCGATGTCGAGGAAAAGCGAGTCAAATCTAGCCAAGCTAGCAAAAGAGTGAAAGGAGTGAAATGAAGCTGCAGTCCGGTTTGCAAAGGTGAGTTATTGTTGCTTCAATCTCTTTTGTCCCTCCAGCGTAATAGATACGTGCGTTGACAGGGATTAAAATGGCTTCGTTTTCCGGTGCAGTAGCCAGCTTCAGCTTAGAAATAATTCTTTATACATATTAGCAGACCTTGCACATCCAGCTTTACGATGAACCAGTGCGTATACAAAAATACACTTAAAAAGCGCCTCGCAACGTTCGGTCATATATGCGTTGCTTCCACACTAACAGCACAAGGACGCGAAGTTTATACTGAATTAGCACCCCCTCCGACCGGAAACCACCGAAACCACAGAGGAACGGTAGCAAGATCCGCAGAGCTGTCCTTTAAGCTAAATACATCAATTTATAAAGTGCACAAATTAAGTGCTAGGGCACTTAGTTCGAATTTGGCCTAACCACGCTAAATCGTCCTTTAAAATTTCCGTCAACTAAGGGGCGAAATCGCGAAATTGACATCAAAACCAGTGCCAGACTGATACCGAAACTTTTTTTTTTTTTTTTTTTTTTTTAGGGATGGCGTCTACTAAACGCTAGCTGATTCGAAGGCATGCTATCCGACCGTCTCCCTCGTCCCTCCTTCTACCTTTCTTTTCTCCCCCGGAGCTCCTGGCAACATATGCGAAGTAAACGTGCTCACTTCGTGCCCTACTTTGCTATCAGTGGCGGAAAATATTTTTACTCTTGTTTTCCACCTTTTTTTTTTCTTTTTTTTTTCTCTGCCGCGTTTTCCTCAAACAACCTTCACCGCTTGCCCACCCCGCCTAGGCGATAGCTGGCAGCCGGCAGCAGATGCATAGCACGGCCACCGAGTGGTCAATCTTCAGCCTTCATGTCGTCTCAGTTCTGTTTCCTTCAGACTATATCTTCTTTTGTCATTACTTTTTTTATCGAACGCGTCCGACGCTGTCAGGGTGACCGGGGGAATGTGCAAGCCAGAGTGAAGCCTTGGAACGCCCCCCATTAAACGGTCCTTGAAAACGAGCCGTTCCTCGGCGCTCTGCAGCGGCTAATTGCTTTCCATATTTATGCTGCCCAGACGGTCGCTAAGTATACTGACCGTACGGGCCGCGTTGCCTCTGACGTCGAAGTGGCGATTCCGTCGCCTCGGGGCGGTCCGAAGCCGCCGGCCTATTGACGCTCAATGCCAGAGCTCAGCGGCCGTCGCGAAGCGAAGTCGATCAACGTTAATTCGTTGCCGAGCTTGACGGGTCTCATCAAAACACACACACACACACACACACACACACACACACACACACACACACACACACGCAC
>JAJIZL010039883.1:0-15916 GCA_023969395.1 Amblyomma maculatum
AAAAAAAAAAAAAAAAAAAAAAAAAAAAAAAAAAAAAAAAATCCCTTTTTAGAATATATATATATATATATACTTATTATATAAGTATATATATATATATATATTCTAAAAAGGGAAATGGACCCGTTGCAGAGAAGGGATACTCCATTGGTGCCGATGCGGGTCTCGAAGATATAGAGGGGAAGTGGTGGTTATTCTCAGTAATTTGTCATCAGTGTAAAATATTAAAGGGAACTGAAGCGGTTTTAAAATTCAAGTAAATTAGGGGACTCGAATGGATGAAGGGAAAGGTTAAATCTTGCCAAGCCGGTTTGCGCTAGCATTCAAATTGACGACGTAATCGCTGAATAAAACTATCTCGGCATTCAGCTTCTCCACAGTACGTGGTTATGAGAGTAGGGACACCAATGATGACGTCATCTGTATAGGTAATGCATTTCCAGCGTAGAAACGTTTGCTCTCAGTAAGAACGCCAACGAAGGTAAAGATAGCGAGGCGTTCTTCGGTGGCATAGGGCGATTCACAGAAAGGATTGAGCAAACGCTGTTGAAATTCGAAACGTTCTTCATCCATAATGACTTTATTAGCTTCACTGCACAGCTGCAATGCTTTGGGGAGAAGCCTGAAGATTGTCTCGATTTTAATAGTCTATTACGTCATAACTTTAAATGGTAGCGCGAAACCACTTCGTGAGCTTAATCTACAAGTTTCATATTATACTAATGCGTGTATCTGGAGAAATTGTCGAAAAGGCATTTCAGCTTCACTTTAACGGGTGGGGGCCTTCAGAAAAACGGAGGGCGGGGGCCTTTAACTCCCCATCTCCCTTCCCAGGGTTGTGTAGAGAAATCAGTGCGTCGCGGCACTGATGCGTGTCGAAGTCCCGCAAGCCAGAGTGCGTAGATCACTATAAGAAGGGTCATCGAAGCTTTGTTTAATAATAAGTTATGGCACAGCTGTCAATTCTATCTGATTACTATTCATACTTCTTTTTTTTTTTTTTTTCGTATGGCCTGCAAATGGAATATGTTGCAGACTGGAGTTGTTACTACAAATCATAGTGACACCTTTTTCCACGCTTTGACTGCATCACAAGTTTCGCGAAACGTGTTCATATGTCCATTGCTTTTGAATTTCCTTTAAAGTTTTTACCCCCCACTCTTCACTTCCCGTAATGCTGCCGTAAGGTGATGCAGGTACCCAATATTATTAACTAAATATTATAAGTTGGCATCCGCGCCGTGCAGACAAAACCCAGACAGAACAAAGATGGTTCGATAGGAGCAGTGCATGTTATATGTCCGTTACACACTAAGTTCGGGCCATTTGTAATTGTCTTTTTATTTTGCCTCATAATGGGAGTGTCTTTAATGCAACGTTGCGCATATGCGATGATGGTCACATTGTGACACGGAAAATGTAAACATGACGCATGCGGCACTGTATACAGTCCTGAAAACGCAATGCATTGGGAATGGCCAGTACAGTATGTGCATGTTCTACACAGGCGGTGCAAACGTTACCCACAGTCGGTGTAGACAACACTTCGCTTGCCTCCGCCAGCCTTTCATTTAACTGTAAGGACGACCATTTGGACGGAATATATTGTGTACGCGGCCATTTTGTGCGTTGTGGAATTTAACAGATTAGAACTTAAATTTTTCACATTCTCCTTGATGTGCTTACAAGCGTTGTGCTAGTGCTATTGCGAACAGCGGCCTCAACGATCACCTGCACAATAAACACGCCTAAGGCACCAGCACACGATAGAGGCTGTCATGGTATACGGCAACTGGAGAAAAAAAAAATGACGTTGCGTCCCTCGTGGAGTGTCACAGAATACATAGAGAGGCAGAAGGAAGAACAATCGAAGGGCGGCCTATTACGTCGTGCGCAAAAATTCTAAACACTGACTGTGCATTACAGAAGAGTGCCAAAGAATTGAGTTCTCAAACATTTCATCATATTACACGCCCTCTATAATCTCGCCGTCTACGAACAGCAACTCGACTGTGGGGAGCACTGCGACGCCTCCTGACCTTACACCTTTGGCGGTCTCGTCGTAGAATTTTCCTTGACTGCATGCTGATCTCCGCCGCACCTTGTTTCGTTATAAAGTGAGGCGACAGCAGAAAGCCAGAATTTTTTGCTTGCACCTTACAACATGTGATAAAGCACACACGCTAAATGGCCGCATTACAAGAGTGGTCTTATTTGATAAAATCACCCTTCTTTTTCACGAAGAGCTCATCATTGCGCGGAGCACGAAATGTCGGAGGCGTTCCTCGAACCCCACGCTGCCACCGATGCAGCTGCTTCGTCAAAGGTTGCAGCGTCGATCTTTTTGTGTCGCAAATGCTGCTTTCTCCTGAACGGTTAATGCAGTTCCGTGAGAAGGAAATGTGGAAGGGGAGGACTGGGCGGGGCTTCCAGTAAGCCGGCGGCTGTTGTTGCAAATGGGAAGTGGTGCTTGTGGGCATGCAAGCGCGGAAGCGTTTTCGAAGGGATGCCTTCGTTCAATGAGATGCAGCAGCTCGCGTGTCGCACGCGCCGTCCACTGCATGCGCCCGCGTATTCGAGACCGACGGGTGGCGGAAGCAGCTCGCTCACGCGCGCACGATATATCGACGCTGCCGCTTGTTGGTGGAGAGCACGGTGGCGCCTTGTGGGCTGTTCGTGCACAGGTTGACCGATCGATTCGTCTCTTCCTGGAGCGCCACTGTGGCTTTCGGTGTTGGCAGCATCGTAAACTGGTTGCTAGACGTGGGTCAGCCGTAACGCTAACGCGCGTCACAACGACACTGGTCCTTGTGTCATTCATAGTTTAAGGACCTTAACGAGAATGGCGATTTATACAAGGCAGAAGATAGTTTAGGTGTAGGGCTGATATATACTGGGAACGAACTTATACAGCAACTTGTTCTGACTAATCTGACCTGCAGAAAACGATCCGTAATCTAGCTGGTTCAGCAAACCAGCCTAAAGCCGTAGTCACACTGGCGACTCGCGGAGGTCTCGCAACACGATTCGTCACGCAAGGGGCGACACAAACGAGTCGCCAGCGACACCTTTTTGGGGAGTCCCTCGCTCACCGATTCCTTGTCACGCGACTTCAAGTCGTGGAACTCCTCAGTTAGGGTGCCTAGATGCCTTTCTCCTCGAAGACATCGAAGCACCCTATCCTCAACCAATCCGCGGCGCTTCCGCCTCCTTCCTATATGGCGGGAAAAATTCAAGTACATACATGTGCCTGCACGACTTGCTGCGCACGCAGTTGTGGAGCGCATATATCGAGGATCACTGTGAGAATGCAGCGCACTCACTGGCGTACTGGTATTCTTCGTCATGTTTCGGCGCTCGGGCATGAAACGATTTCATGAACTGCTACTTCGCGAGACCAGAAACAAGGGAGCGCCCATGCACCACCGCCGCTGCTTCCATTTTGGTGCTGCCGAAACAGCTCTGCACAATTGGGCATAACCATAAGATCTTCTTCTTCGCTGAAATAATTGTACATATTCATGCCTGAAAGGAGTCCGAACTGATCGATCTACGTCAAGCGCGCTAATAGACGAAAGGGACGGAAGAGGCGCGAAAGTTGACTCTTTGTTCAAATCTCGTTCGGGGAGAGGTTGTGTCGTGAAGCGAGTCGCACGCCGGTGTGAACACTCGGTATCGATTGGAGCTTGCCGCGAGTCGACGGAACTTTGTCGCGCGACCTTCGCGAGTCGCCAGTGTGAATGCGACTTTAGAGACGGTTTGTAGTCGCAACGAGATCGTTTAAATTCTGTCGCGCCTGTTATGAAATTTCCATATTAAAACAGAGCGAAAAAGACAAAGACGGAACAAGCACAACAACATGAGCGCTGACTTTCAACTGACGATTCCACATTAATTTATACATTTTCCTGCGAAACGAAAGGCACTGAAAGAAAAACAATCATCATAGCAACGCTTTGTCATCACTGTTTCAATCTTGCAGTTTCGAAAACGTGATATAAATAAGGGCATATTCACGCCTAACTAGTGGCAGTGATGATTTGGTAACGCACGCAGAATCTCCCGTATCAATGTGATACGTTTCTACTAACTTTCTTATTGTCGCATCTTAATCTTGAAAACAACGGAAGTTCGATGGCTGCGTGAAATTTCTCTTCGACGTTTCCTACTCGCAAGTAATTACATAACTCGTTGGCCTCAAATTTATTGTCGCCGTGGATATTATAGCGACCCACTGTTACTATAAATACACACATAACTTCAAATTATGCACGAGAAAGATGAGAGGAAGAAAGGAACCTCCACATCCCTTCAGATATATGTAGTAGGATTAGGGAACTAGTCACTCTAATCAGTACAAAGATTTATCCTTCGCTCGTATACACGGTGAGTCTCGCAACTGTCGGAGGAAAAGCGTGTGTTTATAAACGGTTGTTTTCGTATCGTGTGACACCTTCAGGCTGTAGGCGATTCTATAGTTTGGTTTTGGTTTGTGGGGTTTAACGTCCCAAAGCGACTCAGGCTATGAGAGACGCCGTAGTGGAGGACTCCGGAAATTTCGACCACATGGGGTTCTTTAACGTGCACTGACAGTAGGCGATTCTGTAGCTATAGTCATCGTGATACTAATTTAATGCCCCTTTTAGGAGTATTTATTGTGTTGTATCACGGCGGACGTGACCTGACCACAGCTCCAAACCTAACCCGCAGTGTCTCATGCAAATGCTACATGTTTGAAGGGCTGATTATACTATATATATGTAGCAGGTCGTTCTAGCTCTCTCTCTCTCTTCTTTTTGTTTCTTGTTGCGAAAAAAATAGAATTAGTCGGGGCATTGAGATGGCGTTGTTCAAGTGTTGGAGGCAGCGCGGCCCACTGTTTCACTTATGCGAGCTTTGTGTGTTAATAGATCAGAGACGTACTCGTAGTAACCACGCGAATAGCCTTTTCTCCTGCCTGTGCTTGCTGTTCGCAATTACAAACATAATGAAAATAACCCTAAACAGATTCTAACTGAAGTACTCGAAGTAAATTTATTGCTTTAGGTTGTCGTAATCACGCTGATTACGGCGAAGACTTTCACATACAAGTGGATACGCTTTTTTTTTTTCGTCAACGCAGCACAAAACGACAGCTCCCAAAACGCGGTCAGCGGTCCTCCGTTGAGCCGCAATCAGAGATGCAACAGCAGCGTGAGGCGGCGCACGCGTCGCGCCTCACGCGTGTGTTAGCTGAGGGGGATCATACAGTCGCCAGACTAAATCATCGATCAAATGACACTCGATACGCAGTCCAGGGCTCGCGCCCGGGAAAAGCGTGGCAAACTACTGTCTCACCACGCACACGCACTGCTGGAGAGAGAATTCGACCACGCGCCAAACGCGTTCCCTTCAAACGAGGATGCCTCCTGAGAAAGGGAAAGGTGCGCCTATACCACCATGGGCTGCGAGGCGCTCGTAGCGTATGCTGCGAGCGCAGGAACAGACGCACGCGTAGCCCGAGCCGAAGCTAGCAGGGCAGCTTTCCCACAAAGGCAGGCTAATTTTCCTACGCTGGGACCACTCATTATACGCCAGTATACACGTCTGGTGGGTGGTGGGCGCGGGGAGGTGACAGAGAGAAATGATGATGTCGCGCGCGTCGTCGCTGCGGTCGCGTGGGCTCCTGGTCGCGCAGATTCGTCCCCCGGCCGGCTCGTGTTTCGCGTCCGTGCCAGGCAGGTCTGGCGTCTGGGGAACGGCGGCAGGACTCGATTCGTCACGGTGACGTTCGGACAAAGGAGGTTCGCACCAGCAACGTAGGTCTGTGTACGTATGCTGCTGCGGCGCTGGTTAGTCGCGTCTGCTTGTGAGCTGTGCACGCCGTGTCTGAGTTCACGTGCACCGTCCGCACACGCACGTTTGCGACAACTGGATACTACCATGCGTTCTCAGAAATCAGAACTGATTTGTTGTTGGTCCTGGTTCTTCAGTACATGTTTTGTAAAATCCAAGTATCTATAATGCTACATGTGTCTCTTTTTGTGTGACCTGCCCAAGAAACACCCGAAGTGATGGTTTCACAAACGATAGGGTTTCTGACATTGGTATTGGCCCTTTATTACCCATGGCAATGCTGGGAATTGACGACATACATTTTGCACACCGCGTACTCACCTGCACCATAAGCAGGTGAGTACACCGCGACTATAGGAAGCGCCGACTTAGCAGTCGGCGCTTCCTATAGTCGCGGTGCCTGGCATCAGGTGAGCCAGCTGCATGAATAAAAATGAGGCGTGAAGGTACAACTTACAGCCAGCCTCCAACAGTGCCTCGTCTCTCAGTTTATGACATGTTGCGGGGGAAAATAGGACACATACAGGGTAAATATTGCTCTTCCGGTCTTCATCACTCTCATCATCTATCGGCACTCTCTGTATACGACGATGACTACCTTGGCCGAACTCGGGGCTCATTGGACACGCTGTTAGGACTCTATACACATGGTTCTTACCAGACTCTGCTTAAAGGTATAGAGTTGCTGTGCTGTGTCGCAGCTGCAAGCTATAATATTGAAGTGTACGTTAAGCACGTACGTGGGTGACTTGATAAGTGAAACCTGTTCTGTGGCAGCGTTCGCCGCCAGATCCGTGCGTATCAGTTCACACCGCGGTATGAGGAGGATTTCTTGCGGTGTGCACAATTATGCGTATTTCTCACGGCTGCGGCCATGTCGCAAATATTTATGTTGGTCTAGTAAAACTGTAGTCTTACTACAGGAACACTTTGTAACAGGAAGTGCGAAAGTTTCTGTCGGTTGCGTCCAGATTTCTGGCCAGTTTGCGCACTTTTTAGAAGATACATGAAGTGTGGAGAAGGGTATACGTAAAAGTCCGATGTGGACGGGCGATGACAGACAAATGGAAACATGAGACTCTGGGACTTGTGGCAGCGGCCCGTAGCAGATTTATAATGTGGGTCACTTGCGAGGATGTGGCTGCGGGTATAATTTGGTATGACACGTAACCAACCCCCTTTTTAGAAGAAAGTCGCTCCTAACCGTTTTTTCGTTTTGACAAAATGTTTGCCTGGGGCCGAACATACATATATACCAGCAGTCTCTGCGTGCAGAGGCAGCATTAGCGCTTTGTAACAAAATTCAGACACCTGGATAACATTGCCATTACCTGGTAAAAAAATTCGGTCACCTGGATAATATTGCCATTGCCGTTATAACACTGTATATGACAAAAGGGTGAACATCAGCGACCAGCGAGTGAGCAGTGGTTCAGAGAGGAATTTGTAGCAATGGTCTGAAGCAGCGAAGTATGTTTTAATAACAAATATGGCGCAAATATGCTCCTGAGTCTAGAGACTGAGTCTAGTAGGGGCAGTCGCACCTTCGTTACACACCTGACGTGGAATTAGAAGACGAGTGATGACGCTTAAAGTACGTGCCGTACAGATCCGCAGTGGGACAACAAAGGAGCGAAGTCAGCGGCCCGCAATGTCGGCGCTCGCACCCCTGCCATATCCTCCACCCATCTTATCAGGCCGAAGGAGCGATTCCGATCATTTATGATACACTGCCGTTTAAAAACCTTTTTGACGCTTCATAAATAAGCCGATCGCGACGCGAGTGATACGTTTTTATCTTGTATACACACGAGAGCGCGCGTCTGTTTGACTCAGCTTGCGGGACATTAGTGGTCTTATCCGCCGTCGGTGGTCGACACAGAGGTGCCTCGCCACTGCCTCGTGTACAAGTACCGGCGTTGCGGAAGGTACACACAAGAGACCGCTCGCGGGGGAGCCCTTCATCGCGCCGCTTGTCGCTCGCGGTCATATCTCTGCTCCGCTGATCGCGCGGCCTCTTCTATACATCGGCTTATCGGACAACCGTGGGAACAGACCGCGCCCGGTAGCTCCCGCTGACAGGTTCACGCTGGGACCTCTGCGTGAAAGAAAACAAAGCGAGGAGCAAACTTGAAGCAGGTCTCCACAAAGGAGTCGCTGCAGTCATATGTTGAAAAAAAAAAAAAAAAAAAAAAAAGCAGAGAGGACCGCAAACAGGCCGAAATAAGAATAACGCAGCGAGTTCCGCAGTTGCATCTGTGGATGCCGACGTCTTGGTCGGCGGGCCAGCCGTTGGTTGGCTGGTCGGTTGCTTTGCTCGATGGAGGGAGGGGGTTTATAGATGCATCGCGTCGCAAAAAGCAGCGCTTGAGCGGAATGCCAATGCGAGTGCCGGACGTTCCTGCATGCTCCCAGGTCGACCCTCGTGACCAGCGGTAGCACCGTGATGAATGGTCGCCCCGTCCTCGCCGTCTTTGCGAGACGCGCTACGGCGCCTGCAGGCTGCCGACGCGGCAGCTGCTGCTTCTCCGCGTTGCCCGCAGAAATGACCACGCCGCCCGTGCTTCTGGACTGTTTTGATTCGTTGCTGTCGTCTTCAGAAGTCTTAGCGCGGGAGGCTACCGATGACACGCTTTGAGATGCCGAAAGCTATAGAGCTGATAACTAAAACGAAGAGCGCGGTCACTGATATACAAAAGGCGTTAACTGCGGCCTTTGGGGGCTTCAGGTGACGTTTGTCAAGGCGAAATACTGCACTCATTTACGAGAAGGTAGCTATTCCTCGAGTGCCCAGTTTGAATCACTTCAGCCTCAGCAGTAGTTTTGTTTATTAAGCAGCTTTAACTCACACCACCGTGGGCTCTAGTTCAACTCAGTGCGTATAAAATAACAACAATATATATAAAAAACAGTGCCGAAGTCTGAAGTCGCCATCCATCTGCGAGTACGGCTAGCCGTCATAACTGGGGTCTTTACCGCGACCGGTCACAGCAACCATGGGGACCGCATGTTCGCAAGAAAACGTGTACCGGGTCAGCAGCAGTGATCGGTCTCCGCGCCTCTCCCGACGGGTCAAAGCCAGCGGTCGTCAACAATAAGCCTTCGGTGCCCGCCGTTGGAAGACTCTATATGGACTCAAAAGCGCTGCCGCCCACGAGTGTGCAAATCATAATAGCGCGTCCACCCCCCGCCTCGCCCACTCAATAGAACCATACCGAGAGGACGTTGTTCGGCCTTTGTCAGACCGCTGTGTTATCCCTCACACCCGTCGCCGGAAATGGAAAAGGATTAGCCTTTGCGGCCTGGACGCTGCTGTCCCATGGGCTGACTTGGCTCCGCGGAGTCGAAACCAACGGCGCTAATCCGCCGCGGCGTCCGGAGGCACGATTGTTGCCTCCTTGGTGTAGCGAGGCGTCATGCAGTCATGGCGTGCATCGACAACGCGACGGCCGAAAGCAGAATCCCCTTTTGTGCGAACGTTTTCGGGGTTGCGCTTCGAACTCTTGAATTTTTTCCTTTTTCGCCGCGAAAACTGCGTGTGCATGAGGTTTCGGAAGGGCTTTGGAGAATGCCGGAATTGGACCGCTTTTATTGAAATAACCGTGAATCGTAGTGACTTTACGACAAGGGTTGCCAGTAACCACGAGTGGGAAAATGAAAATGCAGAACAAAACTGGCAGTTTGCGGCAGCACTATAGGATCCTGGTCGAGAAAAAATGTGACGAGTCGCATAATTACCAGGACCAGCAGTGACGTCGCCAGACAGGAAGTGACAGCTATATATATGTTTCGTTGTATCTTCACTGCGTCCGTATCGCCGAAACCTTCAGGGAAACATACGACCTCCAAATATATAGATGCTCCAAAGAGATTATCTGGTTGCATGCAGGCAGGCGTGTAGAATTTCGAAAAAAAAAAAATAACCACGAAATAATGGCGCAAAACTCACGTGAAGACACGAGCAGCTGCTAATGCTATCACATTGTTTGCACGTAATGTAATTTGGCGTCCCTTTGAGTCACGCTTCCAGTGTCATACACACATTGTATGTGATATGATGTGATATGATGCAAATAAACTTCAATTCAATTCAATTCAATATTTCGCCGGCCAAAGTTCAAAACTTTCTGCTCGTCCAATTGGATAAAAAAATACAAAATAGTCTTAGCTGGGTTCTAACTGATTTCAGTTCATTTCAGCTGGTCCCAGCTGGTGCTCAACTGTCATTGACTGGTTTCAGATGCCTTGCAGCTTGAAGTAAGCTGGTCCTACTTGGTGGACAGGTGGAATCAGTGGGCGAAATTGGTTTCGGTTTGGAGTCGGCTCATACTGGTAAATCAATTGACCTCTGTCATTTCTGTTGTTGAGGTCAGTTGTGAGATTGATTAATTTTAGAGTAAGCAGGAAAGTCTGTGACGAAAGCAATAAATTATTAGAGATAGGACTTTCCATAGCAGCCGCCTCAGTAATTTGTAGCAGCTGTGAGTAGAGACGCGAGATTCTCAGGCGAAGGCAACGTTGAAAATATCAAGTGTCCCAGCAAAAGGCTCGTGAACGCTGATAGAAATGTAAATACCTTTACTCACTCGCTTAAAAGTGCAATGAAAAGAAAAAATCAAACATATAATGTGAATACACGCCTCATTTAAAAGTTGAATTCCTGGGAAATATTTAAATTTCTGTGTTCTTCATTAGGTTTCTTCATCGTGTAAAAAATAGGACAAAGCTATAGCACGGCTTACGTCTTTACCCTATATTAAAGGAAAGTGCAGGGGTCAAGTGGATGCAGCTAGCACAGTACCGGGTTAATTGGAGAAATATGGGAGAGGCCTTCGCCCTGCAGCGGGTATATAGTCAGGCTGATGATGATGATGAATTAAAGGAAAGTGCATGTGCGCGAGCAGCAGTCGGCATGGGGAGGCAACAAAGAGGTGCCATAAACGCTGCCCTATAATACATTTAAAAGAAGAGCTTAAGTGTCCATCCTATTTTCAGTGCCCACCCTATTTCTTCCGACCGGCGTATACGGTGGTGGCGGCATCATTCCCTACACTGACGTCACCATAGAGAACACAATATCGCAGTTTATCTATGGAAACACTGCCTGACGAGCTTCAATTCGTCTTGGTGGATGAATTCACAAAGCTGTTATATGATTAGTAGCGTACTTACGGTAATAATTTGTGAACAGCTTATGAACAGGAACCACTTGTACTTTGTGCACACTTGCAGCCAATCGTCCTGCGCTATCGAATTAGCCAAGAGAATAACCACTCGAGAAGTTTATTTTTCATGATGCGCCTTCTGATTTTTGAGGGAACATGTTGTGTGCCCTGTTTTTCCTAGAATATAGCTCTGTCTAGATGCTGGTCTTGCCAAGTTGCCATGTGCTCTGCAAGAAAGTATATGCTCAGGCGATATTCGTACACAGTTTGCAGATTCATGGAGTAAATAATGGTTTATGTTCTCTGTAGGAAATTCTAAAGCGCGTCAAGTCTCGAAAATGAAACAGGATCAGCGAGGTGGAGGAGGAGAAGGGGGGGTGGGGTACGGTACCTCCTAATGTTTTTGAACCGTGCCCTCATCCCTGTTAATCCGGCCCTATATATGCTAATGTTTCAGTTTACAATGGATACAGATGGCCCAATCTATAGGCTACTTCTGCAGAAATAATCCTGTCCATTGTGTTGTAAAGGAACCGTACTGTTGTATACTTTCCTCTTGAGTGATACCGGTAAGCTGCTATATAGTCATAATGTTTGAGTACGTTCCAAATGCGCTCTATCTCAATCTTATTCTCCTAGTTATTTCCCCGTTCCAGTTTACGAAGTTCCTAATGAAAGGCCGAGTACACTCCTATGTACAGTATCTGGAGATCCGGCAGAGGGAGGCACTGTCCGTAAACAGCTGGTTGATGATGGCGCTGTCAACGTTTTCCTTTCCGTTCTTTGAGCCTGCCTGCGCATTTCGCTTGGATGGCGCAAGACGCGTGACAGTCGGTTAATCTTTGAACTTAAGAGCAATCAAAATTCCTGGTTTTAATGATTGGACTATAGGGGGATTTCTGATTAGGAAAGGGTTGCGGACATGCAACATGCATATAGCTCTTGAAATTATGACTTCTGTTCATTGCTCACTCATGCTGACGACTAAGTGTTTTAGGATGATTTAAATTATTGGAGCCACTTGCGGCAGCTGTTAAAAAATATTCACTGCTGTTTCGTTCTGGATATATTATGGTGTCAAAAGTTCATACCTCGTGTGTAAAGCGTTTTACAAGTGTGATATGGTCGTCATTTTTCGCCTTATGTTTCTGAATGCGGTTAAAGCAAATAACGTATACCGTATAGTTACTTGCTTCCAAAACGTAATTCATGCCTCACATGTATGCTTTTTGTTACGTCTACAAAATCATTGACTCTGTAGTGAAATTTTATATTAGCGACATATTGAGTGCGTGGGTGTGGGACAGTGAATTGCACTCTATATATTACTTATAAATGTGTGGACATTAGCCATGCATAATACGTTCTGCCCATTCTTAAAATATATCAGGCAGTTATCGCCATTTAAGTTTGAGGAATATTTACGGAAATAATTCAGAATTGCTACTTTTATATGTCACCTAGTATACCTGTCTATAATATGTCATTCAGAGTGCAGAACTTGACATGTAACAAATCACAATGCTAATGTTCATTATTTATATTTTTTTCTCTCGTAATGGCGCCAAGAGGGTCCCATTGTCCTCTGCACAGCCCGCGGGGGGTTAAACGGGCCGTGTGTGCTTTTGTTTCTCACGGGGCTTTCTCCGTGCGTGGTCGACCTGCATGGTTTATCCGGATGAGTCCGACCGGAATGCCCCGCTCGAATGACGCCACCGCAAGCAGTTTCTTATGAAACACAGTGCCCGCGCTTGCCCGTACCTCCACCTCTCTTTTTTATTTTGCTGATGGCGCCATCTTGCAATCACCTCCTCCAACAACACAAAGTCCCTGCTGACCCGCTGTTTCGCAATGTAAGCGAAGCTGTGGAACACAAAGAATACCGAATTGAAATCGCTGCCGATCCACTAGGTTCGGGTATACAGGCTCGATCCTCTTGGTCTGGGCTGGCGACGAGGCGATGGCGAGGGAGGAGAAATTTTTGCCTCTAATCGTGATCGATTCGGTCGTTCCGCCGATGCGAAGCGATTACCCCGCGGGATAAAACTGTCAGTGAGCCACCCTTGAGGCACAGGCCAAGCAACTCGACCCGTTGCCGGAACGCCGCAACGAGGCGCGCAGTGCAAAGCTATGCGCGTCCTCCTGTCGGTCATGCCGCGGGCTGAACCCATTCTTCACGGTTCGCCTATGATCCTCGCTCTGTAAGCTGCCGATAGGCATCTATAGGCATCTGCGACCTGGGCAAGACTGCGTGCTTCAGCAATGACGTCCTTTTTCATGTGTGTACCGCGGGAAAATTTGTGATTGTGAATCATTCGCTTGAGGACTGATTCTGTTTTCGATGATCGAAAAAAAAAAAAAATAACGCTGGTTAAACGCAGTTCATTCAAGTTTGACGAGCGGTGCTCTGTTTTAAAAGCTTGGTTTTGATAACAGAATGTGTTCAGATCAAATTATCTCTGAGGTTACTGAAAAACAATCAGCTTTCAAGGTCAAAGGTAAAGGATAGATATCAAAGGTCAAATATCAGATCATGGTTAAGTGGTCGTTTGGTAGTGTGGTCGTGCACAATCTTACCTACCATAACACATTGGGCGAGACTTGTCACTTGACAGGCTAATACATAGTTTGACCTTGGCTTTGCTTCAATGTCACCCGGATGGAACCAAGCGCCACTCGAGTTTAGGGGTAGAGCTGCCGCTGTAAAAGCGACAGTGCGTGCTGCTCTCACTAAGAAGGTTGCGCACAGACACGTGGACGCAATTTTGAAAATATGTAGTGTTTAAAACAGTTTCAAGCAAAGGATGCGACTTGAGGTTAATCAGTTGATTGTTAGGGGATAAACATTGACCACAAGACCCCCCTCCCCCTATTCAACAAAGCACGCGTCCACCTTGCATTCACCTCCCCTTCCCCTGGCAAGGTGCAACGAGTTCTAACAGCAGAAAAAGTCTAGCAACCCTGAGCAAGAAAGTGGATGGGGCGAAGCAACGCGGACACTTTAGTGCACGGATCGACACTCATAACTGCTTATAATTGACTTCGTTATTGCATCGTCGCACTGAAAAGTGATAAAGGCATCCGCACCAGCACGAATTTGCTTACATTGATGGCATTGCTTTGTTCGGTGCCTACACCGTAGATCAACTGAAGCTTTTCTCGTCAAAAGTACTTCAGTTTTTTTTTATTTTTTTTTTTTTAAAGTTATGATGCTCACCAGTCGACGGAAGCAACCCCATCATAACCTGTAATCATGTGGCTACATGTAAATACCAATAACCCTAAAGGAAAAAACGCTGCTTCTCTACATTATTCTTACTGTCATTGAGGAAGTATAACAAACTTCTGCCGTGTCAGTGCCATGGCTCTTTCGCATAGCCTGCCGCGCTCCGCACCGGCCGGTTCACTGAGTGCACATTACGTACGAACGGGAATGTTCGAAGACGAGGCGATCGCACACGACTGAATGACCGTTCGATGAGCGGTTGATTACGGGTGGGCCCGCACGCTTCTCAGCGGCAACTCAAATCCACGCTTTCAATTTGTCCCCAAAGCGTTGCATTTATCTCATCGCGGTGGAGGTCTCTGCAGCGGACACTGCAATTTCTCGCTCACCCTGAGACGTCGACGACTTCGTGTAATTACGCAATTCAATGAAGAAGTCGCTTCCCCGTCTCGGGGCCACACCATTATTTCATTTTTGTTTTCGCGAGTCCCAGATGCGTATACGGTGGGCTCGGTGCGCCACAGGTCGGCAGGTCTGAGACGGCGCATACGGGTGGCTGTCAGTATATGGCAAGTAATAATTTGTCCCTGGCTTTGATGGCCAATCTTTTGACGGTGGAAGAGAAGTGCGGAGGCAGCAAGCTACACAGAGTGGAAGATTTCTATTTTCACCTGAGGCGCATTTTGAGAGGCGGTCCCGTGCTGGGAAAATACACGCAGAACAACGCCTGCATGATGCGCAATATCCGATCTAAGTTGCGTACACACGTCTGATGTAGCGATGAGTGATTTCCGGCAGGATGAGCAAATATCTTACGCTTGGTGTCACTGCTCCAGTTCAGGGAAAGCATGCACATTATTTTTTGCCTTATATACAGCAGCAGCGCGATCACTTATCAATGGGCGCAAGTGCGACGATGCATGACTGCAAAGATGGAGAGATGAATTGCGTATGTGGCTTTTGATGAATCAGGAGGTCGAAGCAAGGTATAGAGGGCTAGACAGGATTATGAGTAGAGGAAATACACTTCTGCATGGCGGAACGCTCCTTTTGAGAGAGGTATATGGAACACATCTGGTCAGATGGTTTGCACAGTTCGTATGGCACGATAAATATAATATTTTTACTTGCTGTCTGGTACTTCATCCGCAGCCTTGACCGGTTGATTGAGCCTGAACTTGGGAGCCAAAAAAGAATCGTAATTCGAAAAGTTGGCAGTACAAGCGGCAGAAAAGAAAGCGATGCGGAGTTGAGAAGCAAATAGGCTAAAGTTAAGAAACCAACGCGATTGAACGATATCCTATAGAATAAGTTATGTTTTACGAAGAGAAAAGGGCTTGGACGGGGCATTTATGTGATGCAGAAGACTGATCGATACATAAAGGCACACAGTATACACTAATGGGAACAGCAAAGGTCTGTAGGGGCTACCGAAAGTCAGGTGAGGCGACGTGAGTTTATAGGACGTTCTCTAGAATGTTGACGCAGCCGGCGTATCAGTACCATTATCAACCGCACTAATTTCACTGCATTCTGGACCGTGGCGTCTATACCAGCGACGTACACTTTTTCAGCTCTGCTTTAATTGCGGCCGTCCTTTCGTCAAGCTGCCCCCTCGCGCGATTAAAATCAAATCACCATAACATAGCGCGCGCACGCACGCACGCACGCACGCACGCACGCACACACA
>JAJIZL010039887.1:0-10640 GCA_023969395.1 Amblyomma maculatum
TTCAACCTTAACAGCGTTAGTCTGTGCTTGTGTTTCACTGCAGCACACTTTTCGCTTGTTGCAAGTATACCCAGAACCATCCCTCTACTGCGCGAATACAGTGGTGTGCTAGGTCAGGTGGCTGCTATGGGCCTGGACCGTCGCTGCCAGTTTCGGCAATAAATAAATCTGCTAAAGGGCACGGATATGAAAATAAAAATTAGCCGGGGTTTAACTGCGCTTAAACCAATAAGCACTGTTTGTCCGGTTTGGCATGAAAGAGAGATAGAGATAGAGGCATTTAAATGATAGTATGAGATGGTGAGCCTGGCGTACTCACCACCAGGCTGATGAGAGTGAAAAAGATGGTTTAGAATTGAGAAACTGGCGCAGAGTTTGACAGTGTGCCCTCAAAATTGGTTGGTTTCGAAGAAAGTAAAAGCGCAGTCTGTCTCACTTCTCTGTGGGCACCCCTTTTGCAGCTAACCACATACAGTGGGCGGTACGCGTGTCGTCAGTTGGCATCCCTATCACAAACTACCCTCAAACTCGACTCGCAGATGGACGCTGAGTATGAAGCGAAGTGGTATGACGCCATCTCGCACAATGCGCAAAGCATGGCTGCGCAACAAGTTAGGTATGAAATCACATCATACTTTCGGCATCTATCTCTTGACACAATTCTTGCGGGCACGTTCTGTGGACGCCACTCGAAAGTGAAGTAACCCTCTCGCCTTAAAAATGAAGCGGCACCGTGGCAAGGGGATCAGGGTACTGCGCAAGGTAACTGGAGATGTGGGACAAGACTGCTGTAGCGACGGTCCACATCCCGCAGTTGCAAGGAAGGCTATCAAATACAGGGACCACTTTGATCCGAGCTCGAGCAGAGAGACTCTAATGTTCCGGCTCACACAGTACAAAGCTGCCCTTCGACCGGGAAGCGCATTTTGCAGTCTGAGCAGCCGCATGCACGTCACTGCATCTTGAAATGCAAGGAGAAACTCTGCATGTATACAGTACAGCTTTCAGCACGCCTGTCTTAATGGCTGTAATAACACTCTGTCTCTCAAAATAAATGAAACTTTGAAATTTTTCGGGCAGCCGCGCGATTGTTGAGATAACGTGACGTAAAACTGACTTCCCGTGTGCACACTATTTGTCCTTGCAACTGCTTTGTATCAATTATTAACAGCTGGGCCAATATTTATCATTCCATGCTCCGCTGCATAATACTCCAGTGTTTTAGACAGGCGTGTTGACGACTGAACAATAGTGGGTCGGTGGTGAACGCTGTCCCCTAGAGACAATTATTTTAGATCTGAAAGGCTGTGAATATTTGCGGAGATGGTCGAGCACTTAAAAATTCATCACTTACTAAGCAAAGATCAAAAGTCAAATACTTGCGAGTGTTGAAAGCAAACATAAAAAAGGGTAGTCATGCTCATGGACTTCTCAGGGAAGCACAGTTTAACTGTTAATGATGCCGCATTCATACCATTCGGTGCATTCGCACGCCACGTTGGATAAAATCGCCATGTATTTCCGTACACGAGAAAATAGTGCAGAATTTCAGTGCATTCATTTCTTATAATTTCAGACTGCCTATAGGGCACAACACGATTGCTGTCTGGTAATTTCAGAAGGAAGTGCTGAACAATTTGAAAACTTATCCGTCAGAAGTTAACAAAAATCGTTACCTTTCCGATGGTGCGCCTCCTCATTACAAGAAAAATAAAAATGTCGCGAGCCTGTGCTGCCAAAAAAAATTATTTCAATATTTCAGATCAATTAAATTTTTTCGCCACCTCACATGGCAAAAAAGTTTGCGGCGCAGTTGATGAAACTGTGAAGCGCTTGACAGCAAGGAAAGATATTCAGAGGTTCTACAAAGATAAAATATTGACTCCCCTATGAGCTGTTTACATGGGTGCAGAAAACTATCAAACGCGTCGCAATCCTCAAAGTGCCCCAAGGAATTATTTGAAAAAAAAAAAAAAAAAAAAAGCTCACCTCAATGGGCGGTCTGGAGAGCGCTGCCATTGAAATGAATACGCGGGTTTCATCCCATCAAGCAATCATTCTGTCTCAATGATGCAATGCTGGACTTCGGCGACCCGAGAGCTAAACGCGACAAATGTGAATGAACACGCCAATGGGTCTTTCAACAGCGAAACATTTCCCCGCCTGCTTTGCGTGTCGACACAAGGAGTACTTGTATAATGTTAAAGATGTGCACATACTGCGTTCTATTTCGGCACCGACTGGTGTTTTTCAAGGACGTCAAAAGCAACAGCAACAACGATAAAAAAAAAACTGTCGCGTTTTAAAGCTTATCTAGCTAATCAGGATAACTAAGCCTCAGCATAGACGCCCACGTTGGGCTCCGCGGTACAAGGTATACATTGCACCAACTAGCTGCGGCTGTTGTGGCGGTGCGAAGCCATCAGGAAAATCACTCAAAGCCGTGCACAGGCTATCATGTGCACGGCTGATGTTGCAAACGGATCGTACCCTTGTCCTGTTCAAGCCGATGGTGGATTGTACGCAAGTCAATGTACTGCACGTTAATTTATATTTCTTGCACTTCAAGGCTATAACGTAGGCTACCAGAGATTATTGCCAGCAAGCTTTCTGTCCTCTTATCGTTCAATCTTCTCTATAGCACTTTTTGTTTTTTTTTAACGCAGCGTTGTTCCGTTGTGTCGCGAAAATCCTGATTTGTCGACATTGCCATTATGTCAGAGTCATATTGCCTCATAACGCTCACTTCAAGCGTGACGTCACGAGAAGAAAGAAAATGATTAAAACATGATATAGCATTGATTGAAAATTATGGGGGATACTTAAGCTCCGCCTTTAAGGGTATGAGCGTAGGCTACCAGCCCCGCTTTATCCAGGGTGCATGAACGTGAATGCATGACCTAGGGCTGACGTGAATGCGAGGATGCTGGCAGTCTGGTCCTGAAGTCACCCTCCCGTGTGAAAGAAGAGGCCCGGGTTGGCAGCTCCGGCAAACGTAACATCAGGCAACCATATACGTCAGTGCATGGCTATGTCAGCCGGCAGCTACTGCCTTCCAGCGCCATGCTTCGCGAATTTTCGCTCACAACGCCAACGCCGGCGCCAGAATTTCGGTGAACGTTTAACTTTATAAAGAAGTTAGTTTGGCATGAAGAAAAATTTCAAGAATTTGAGAGTTCCAGGTGGGATTCGAACCCGTGACCTTCGTTTTGCAAAGTCAGAGACGCTGTCGACTAGTCCTCGCAAGGCACCCTTGCACGGCTACACAGTGTTGTCTTTCACGTAAGTGGTATCTTACGAGTGTATGCTAATCAGTGTGTTTGCAAATAGAGAGCACCACAAGGTCGCTATCGCGTTGTACCCTTAGGGCGGAGTTTAAGTATCTTATTTTTTTTTATTTATTGCTAGAGGTTTCTGTATTAGTTCTATATTTCAATTTTTTTTACCCTTCACCGCCATTAGAACGTTGCAGTGTACGGTTCAGCGCATACTGCACGGGTACTGCATGAATGCACGGTGAGGTTTCGGCGCGTTAATAATATAATAGACATTTTCAGGACATTTATGGTAACTTAATGGTTTTTGGCCTGTGAAAACAGCGCGCGAAAGCTTGTATATTTAACATCCTTCGATCATTTTCTACGCCCGCCGCAATGGTGCAGCTGTTACGGCGCTCGACTTTTGTGCCCAAGGATGCGGGTCAAATCCCGACCGCGGTGGCTGCTTTTCCTCTCACTTGAAGGCGAAAAGCAAAGCGCCCGTGCGATGTGCGATGTCAGTGCACGTTAAAGAACCCCAGGTGATCGAAATAACCGGAGCCCTCCACTACGGCGTCTCTCATAGCCTGGGTCGCTTTGGGATGTTAATCCCATAAACCAAACAGAACCTTTTTGTATGGTCCGATATTGGCAACCGTCTTGCACCCATCATCGAATACGGCGGCACTTTTCGACATGAAAAGGTTCGTGTTCGGCTGAAACCCGATTTTAACCGATTCTTGTACCTTGAAAAGAATTTCTATGCGTTCTTATATCCGGCTTCTACACGAGGTTGAATATAACAATTGCCTTCTTTCTTTAACGATTTTTAAACTAAGCTTTCTTCTGTGATGGCTATTGCCTATGCCAGAACTTGGGATCCGGGTTTCGCGGGGATCCGGGAGCCACCGATCTGTCCACCATTTTGCCTGCTCATGTCGCCTTTTGTCCGAAAACCGGATGCAAAGAAGGGTCGCTGAACGACACGCCGGAATGCGGGGACGACATGCTAATGACGGCTACACGGACGCTGTTTCGAGGATGGCGAGGGTTTTGAGAACTGGAAGAAAGGGCCCGAGGTGACAAGGAAAGCGGCAGAAGGATGGCGGGGCAGATAGGAACGAGAGACGCGCTAGAGCAGGTCGACTCAGCCTCGTCTCTCGAGGGACGACTGCCTGAAAATACGAATACGGCTCGCTAGTACTGCCGGCGCGTGTATTGAGCTCGCCGTGTAAACCGTCATCATCAGCGCTGCCTGCAGCTATGGTCATAATCTCCCACCTCAAGCACCGGATCACCGCTGCGGCGTCCAGACGCAGCCTCAATACCGTCGGGTGAGCGGGGGCATCCAGCTCTGATTAAATCTGTTAATGGGCCTATTTCGTGCGTGATTCCTGCTCTCCACCCCGAAAAGAGCCCTATAACCGGGACATCACACTTGAATGTCTTCAAGGAAGCTCCGTTTTTTAATGCACAAAGCTGAAAGCGTCACAAGGAAACAAACGGGTGCCGGAGCACTGTTTTCCATTATTTGATTACTTAAAAATCTATCGCACTTGTTATTTACGTGGCTAATATCAGTCTAAATTCAAAAAGCTCTTTTTTATGCAACAGACCCGAACGCAGGTATTTACCAAATGCTTTACTGGCCTCACCCTATCAAGTGCCACCAACGCTATCGACATCCGGTTTCAAGACTGTTATGCGTTTAAAAGAGTCCCTGTGATGTTCCGGTAATGTTTTACCTGCTATCAGAACCCTAAAGTAGGCATACTTAGAACAAAAGTGGAGTGCCGCTTATGGGGATGTTCATGCGCAAGGTGGGATAATTGTAACAAATGAAAACAAGCACCTGATTTCGCGACAGCAACCTAAAAAGCCCGTATAATGGAACGTTTAGCCTAATGGCCTTATTTTAGAGCGCAGCTCTTTGGCGCCCGTTCCTGGGTTTTGCGGCGGCGTCGGCGTCGTCGGCCTCGTAACCAGTTCGCCCCCCCCCCCCCTTTCAGCCCTACAGTTCGAGCCGGCGCTTCGGCAACCGGATCGTCGCAGGAAGAGGAGGAGGGGGGGGGGGTACACTCAGCGGCGAGTGATGGGGGCAGGAGCGCGCGCAGCAACCGAAGACCACGAGGAAAGGAAGGGGGGGGGGGGGGGGGGCGCCAGAGGCAGCGCTAGCAGCGACCTGACGCCGCTAGCGAGCCAAGACGACGTGCTGCGTACATGGAGGAAGGAAAAGTGGCTGCGTAGAACAGCGTCGCCGTCATGCAGAAAGAGGAGGAGGGGCTCCCCCCCCCCTCCTTCTTCATGCGTGGCGGCGAGGGTGCTCTGCGGTTGCTGAAACGCCGCGGCTCGCTATCAGCGGATCACGGTGCGTGCGTCCCGCTTTTACGCTTTTACTCGCTTCACACTCTAGCGGCGTCGCGTCAGCGGTATCAGTCAGTCGCTGCTATCTGTTGGTCTCGCAACGTTCTTATGGACCCACGCGCTGCCTCCCGCGACCTCCCGATAACTCAATGGCTCTCTTCATTTCTCCGACCACAAAGCTTCTTTCATGACAGCTAAGAACTGTTAGTGGAGGGTTTTTGAAGAAATACGTGTGAAAAATTAAAAAAAAAAAAAAGTTGTCGAATTGTACATACGTGCCTTGCTCGAAATATTTGCCTCAATTTATCGAAAAGGTTAAACAGCTGATGAGCTGCTCTCACATTTCGCATTAGGAAGTAACGTAATCGTGGGCAATTTTTTTTTATTCGGCAAATTCAAGAATAGCACTTGAATATTTCTCGACGAATTTAAGGAATATATATATATATATATATATAAACCTCGAAAAAGATGGCTACTTATAGCGTATATGTCGTCAAGGCCTCAAGGGCAAACGAAAACGTTTCTCTCTTTGACCCTGTTTAATATAGCGATGATTGGGCTTCCAGGGCAGCTGGGAGGAATCACAAGCCTGGATCTCACGTATACGTAGGCGATATGATGATATAGGTGTACAAACAAACTGATGAACAAACTGAAAGCACACTTCAGAGGGTCATACATTTAATAGAGAAATATCTCGAGCCGAGTGGGTTAAAATGCGGGGCAGAAAAACCAGAGGCTCTTTTTCTGTCATGTCAAAAAAGGAAAAGGAACAGTTTCCCTTGCATGGGCTATGATATGGGTTTATGAGTCAATGGCAGTGCCATTCCGACCATATACAGTATTAGAGTCCTAAGTGTTCGCATACAATCACAGGGCAAGAACATTAAAACAATCATGAGGTTTGAAGCGAGCACCAGCCAGACGTGCCGGCAACTCAAACATATTTCTAACAAGCATGCGGGAATGAAGGAGATCATCTTTTGAGATTGGTTCAAGCATTCGTCACAAGTTGTGTGCTATACGACGTCCCCTATCTCAAACTAGGCAAATAAGAAAAGAACAAAGAACAAATAATCAGAAAAGAGATCGAAGCTGCACTCGGTCATTCTCTGAACACTTCGACGGTAGAGCTTTTAAACTATAGGTTTGTCCAAAACTAGGATTGAGCTCGTAGAAGCCGCCACGGTGTCGTAGCAACAAATACTTTTAAGAAGCAAAACTGGAAGAAAAATCATGGAGCACCGTGGGTTGGAACTCTCAGAGTGTTCAAAGCAGACCGGTAACGTAGTTGAAGAAACTAGGGATGGACTCGAGATTCCATAAAAATTTCACCGCTCCCAAATAACATGCAACCGGTACTTGACGAAGGCAGACGCAAAGATAAGGTTGTGGCCCTACCGGTCAGATTTCAAGGCAGATCAGGTGTGCTTTACAAGGACACTGTAGAATACGATAGCAAAGCAGCACACACAGAGGCAATGGTTCTTGAGAGTGGAGACCCGGTCTCGTGCTGCACCGTTAAAACCACAAGTGCAACTGAGGCTGAAAAAGTTGTCATTGCTCTAGCTATAACACAAAATGATATAAGGCTGATAGTGACTCTAGGGCCTGTAGCCATTAAGAATTGTGATACGGGCAGAATCTCTGCTGCTGCCTCCAAATTTCTGACAGAAGGGCAAGTACCAGAAGCGAAAATCCCACTGATCTGGTCCTCGGCTCATCAGGGCCTGTGGGGGAACGATAAGGCACACGCGATCACCCGAGGACCCACTTTCCAGTCGATCGCCACCTCCGCGCCCTCTACGCGAGGAACCCCTCCCTTAGATGACGAACTCACATTTCACGAAATGATTTATCATTACAAGCTCGGTCGTAAAACCTATCCAGCAGTGGATAAACAATTCAGCTGAAAAAAAAAATCATGTGGAGGAAATTGCAAACCGAGGTGTTTCCAAACCCAAAACTGTGCATTAAATGTATCCGGAAGTCCGCACTAGCACACACTAGATCTGTAGTCCACGTGGTATGGATCCTATAACGACTCGAATAGAAATGTAGAATCCTCGGAGGCCTTATTACTCAACCACGAAGCAGAAGAGCAACGCGAAATCTTACCTCTCGACCTGACCGCCCCTGAGTCCCATGGAATTTCGGCTGATGGTTAGGGGAACCTCCTATGATTCTACTTAAGTTGAGGACAACCCAGAGGGCTATGGAACGAAAAATGGTAGGGGTAACATTAAGAGATAGAAAGCGTGCAGAGTGGGTCAGAGAAATAACTCAAGTTACCGACATTCTAGAAGAAATTAAGAAGAAGAAATGGACATGGGCAGGACATGTAGTGCGAAGAGAGGATAACCGATGGTCGCTGAGGGTAACAAACTGGATTCCAAGGAAAGGAAAGCGTAGCAGGGGGCGGCAGAAAATTAGATGGGCGGATGAGATCAAGAAGTTCGCAGGGGTCAAGTGGATGCAGCTAGCACAGAACCGGGTTAAGTGGAGAAATATGGGAGAGGCCTTCGCCCTGCAGTGGGTATAATCAGGCTGATGATGATGATGATGATGATGGTTAGGGGAATGAATGAAAGTTTGGGCCGAAGTCTTCGTCCCTGTCATTTTTTACGGATGCGAATAAAGGTTTTTTATCTCTCTCTCTCTCTCTTCCTCTAACTGCCCATGCACGTGGTGCACCGGCCCAACCATCCGCTTGAGCGTAGAGGTATAGGGCGAGCCCGCATAACCAGATTGTCCCAGCTAAGAGAGAACGAAATTTAAAAAAAAAGTCGGTAGAAGCCCTTAGGACCTCCATTCTTTGAGAATAAGAAAGCGTTACTCTTTTTAGCATCATGTTCCTTCATATGTACTTCAAATGTATTATTTATTTTCCATGTGAACGAAAAATGTATCGGCATATTTCTTGCGCACTGGACTGGCGATAATCGGGTATTCTCGCTGCAAAGCGAGAGTTGCTATTGTGCGCCTGGCCTAGTAAGAAGATGTAGACGCATAAGTTCTGAGGTTTCATATGTCTTTATTTCACTCATTGCTTTCATCAATGTCGAAGGGGAGATAGTTGCCAACTATTCGTCGCGTACAACGATGTCTTCGTCGCCACTTGGATAGCGGTCGGGGGTATATAATCGTCGCGACAGAGTGCTCGAAGAGGATGCAGACACATAGCTGCCTGCAGACGACTGACATGGCAAAGGGATTGTGGATCCCGCTGGCAACCTCCCCTCTGCTTCACCAGCAACGCCATGTGGTGCGTGGCCTGCGCGAAAACAGTTTGCTTCCCCTTCCCCCATCCCGCCGTCCCCCTTCAGCGCGCCGAGGCAAGTCATCATAAATGGCGTCCGTGGGCTGCGCGATGTCAGTGCGTGTTGAAGATCTCTGGGTGGTCGAAATTACTGTGGAACCCTCCACTACCCAGTACCTCTTTCTTTATTTCTTTCCTCCTTCATTCCCCCTTTCCTCCCTTTCCTTACGGCGCGGTCCAGGTGTCCACGAGAAGTGCGACGTATACTGCGTCTTTCTTTTTCAATAGACCAATTTACTTCTCAATCACTTTCCCCTGCTGTCAGTCTGTGTGAAAACGCAATTGTTTTTTCGGGTACCATCGAGTGTTCACAACGCAGACAGACGGATTGCCGCGTAATGAACTGAATGAAGTGAACGTTGTTAGGATTTATGTAAAACACCGTTCGGCATCTTATTGTCAAAGTATTACAAACCTCCTTGGCAGGGAAACGTGGCGTTCCTCAAAAAGTGGCAACATAAAGCCATTTGATACAAGGTGCGAACGACACATACGTGCTGTGAAGGCGAAAGCATGAACGTGGTCACCGTGAGTTTTGTCACTTTTCTTTGCTATGTCGGTTTTATTTTACTTATGTAACTTTTAATCATGTGTTTATTTATTCATATTTTTATCTCAACTTTCAATGCCACTTTTACAGCTATTGATTGTTTTGCGCATTCACTTCATCGTGCCTTCACCAACGATCGAGCCCTTCTCGCAATCCGAAGGTGCCTTTTTCGATTCCCACTCCTCAACTGGATTTTGTTTTCAGCTCACTTACTTTCTATTCCCTGCGTATATGAAGTCAATATGACTA
Source organism: Amblyomma maculatum (assembly GCA_023969395.1). Taxonomy (NCBI): domain Eukaryota; kingdom Metazoa; phylum Arthropoda; class Arachnida; order Ixodida; family Ixodidae; genus Amblyomma; species Amblyomma maculatum. The sequence continues at coordinate 9,743 of JAJIZL010039887.1, forward strand.
TTTCTGACCTGTGACGTCACGTAGCTTAAAAGGACCTTTCCAATTTGTAGCCGATTTCTGACGCGTCTGCGGGCTGATGATTATACCATCCTCTGCACTAATAAGTTCTGTTGCTTGTGAACAATGGATGAACACTCAGAAAGTATGTTGTCATACAGCTGCCTGCTTGAAGTGGTGTAATGGTTGAAAAAGTAGTTTCATAATCGATCTGCCAGAATTAGCGTACGACACACCAAGAAGTTGCGTCATTAAACTATCTGCCAAAATGGTCGTTATCCCTCAAAAACTGACATGAGCATAAACTGAAATCTTTGTTTTGTGTAGCGCCCACAAACGAGCTTAGGAAGGAGTTTCGTCAATAAACCACCTGCCAAAAGTGGCGTCATCCCTCAAAAGATTAGCATAAACTCAAATGTTGGTTTTTGCAGCGCCCACAAACGAACTTTGTTTTCCAGTATGATGCCGAGATAGGGGCCAGCGGCTGAAATTGACGATCATGAAACGCGCATCGTCAGCAGCTACTAACGCTTTCTCGCGCTCAAAGCCATATTTAGAAAGAAATTAGTTAAACTTATTATTCAAGTGGAGTAAAAAAAAAAAAAACAAAAAACACTGGCTGGTGCATTATAATAACTCCTAACAAAAGAAAGCTTTGGCTGTTTGGATTCGTTGGCAGCCTGTTTAGAACGCTGCAGTCGCGTTTTATTTATTACATTGAACAATCAAGCCACCTCCTTGAAAATAACATGCAAAACCAAAGCAATACTGTTCTCACTCGAATAATATTTGTACATACTAACGGTTGGTTTATGAGTTTAACCTCTTAAAGCGACTCAGGCTATGAGAGACGCCGTAGTGAAGGACTCCGGAAATTTCGACCACCTGGGGTTCTTTACGT
>JAJIZL010039895.1:11959-43140 GCA_023969395.1 Amblyomma maculatum
TGTCAAGTCGTGTTGCAGCCGCCATTGCGCGCTCATTAGGTTCAGCCAACAGATGAAGAAGCCAATTCCTGGTGTAGGTGCAGGGAGCACGCTGGCTAGGAAGCGCCACGTGCCATTGTCGGCTTGTGTCCGGACATCGAGCACAGACCAGCTACGAGGCATCACATCTTCAGTGAGGACGTCTTTGATATCCTCAACGAGTGCCTGGAATCCTTGGTTGACAGAAAACAGGCTAAGCCATGGGACGCCCACGCTGTTCTCAATCTGCACAAGGCAGCGCAGGCAGGACCATAAGTTCCAGGGTAATATCAGCTCTTTGCTTGTCGGCCATCCAGCCTAGCTCTTAAGCTACACGAAAACCCAGGCTCAGCATCAGCGCCTCCCTCGTCTCGGACACGAGACCGAGGAGGTAAGCAACAGCGCGGAGAAGGCCAGGGTTTTCGACGTGTACGATGTCGTCGGAAGAAAACCACTGTGCCCAGGAGACGTGTTCGTTGAGCAGCAGCAGCAAGCGTTCGGTGCCTATTCCGGTGATCGTCTTTTCGGTTAGGGTTTGAATATTCATAGTTCGGGCTCGGACACTGCTGGCCCCAGCACTGACAGCGTCGAACGTTTCATCGCCTCGATGGTAGCGATGAGGTCGGTAGTGTGCGTTTCAGGCACGTCAAAAAAGTCACAGCCTGCTGCTCACGGGCTGTTGGTACCACACTGACTGTACCTTTCCCTTCGGCTGACCGACGAATGTCCGAATGGAAGCGATCGATGGCGGAAAGAGGTACTGTGGCCAATTTTGAGCACAGGCCCTCCAGTGATGTTGCGAGAGCGTGTCAGGTCGAAAGTCCCTTGGAACCACAAGTGAAGACTCCATTTGCAGGAGAGGTTCAGAAGAATGATGAGAAGGTGCCTGCGTGACGTCATTGGCAATGGGAGGTGGTGCTCGGCCATGAACATTTTAAGCCTGTCCAGACTGCTCTCTGAGAGCTCAATGCACGACCTGACCAACTCGACTACCCTTTTCTCGACGATAGACCCCGCGTACTGCGTGGGATCCGGTGTGCGGCTATAACGCCTTTGGCGGCGTCTAGAACTGAGCGCAAGCGATGTTGGTGCTGCCAGCCGCCGCAGATAAAGCGGTAGAAATTCTGTCACGAATTATGGGACCGATTCACGGAAGACTCTATGGCGCCCATATACGTCTGGCAGGCTGTACTGGTGCACCTAGAGAAGACTGATAAGCCAGCGTGAAATGCCTGAGGCAGCGCGGAACACGTGACGGTAGTGAACACGGGTCCACACCAACGACACCAAATAGATTATTATAGCTACGGCGCAGATGACGACAAGTAGAAAGAAAAATATGCGTATTTACACTACGAAAAAACTGGCAGCGCAGGCCTATATTAGGATATTTCGAGATGAACGTGCGAAACACCACCACGTTGTAATAATAGATGACACTGGCTGTCTATGGTAATACGGAAAAAAGATTCTGTGGTTTTAAGGGCAATCGAAAAAGAACGACAGCGCGTGAGAAGATACGAAGTGCAAAATAGCAAAGTAACACTAGAAAAGGAGGACTATAACCGTAGTAAACACGAGTCGTGCATCACAGCAATACGGGCATTGTCATATTGAATGGAATAAAGCTAACCTACAGAGACTGCGCTTCTAAGATTGTTAAAGCTGTCCCAAACTATTACGATTAACTGTCTCACAAGGATGTCTACTTTCCCCTCTTTTTTGTCATATATCTGGAGCCTGTTTAAAAGTTGTTCAAAATGAAATTATGAAAGATTTTAGTGTGCTGTGCAGTAAAGTGCTATCTTATGCAGATGATATACCATATTCTGCTGGAATAAAGAAAGTGTCAGCGAAGCTGTGATGGTTGCGCGACTTTATTGTAAGATAACAGGCAGCACCGTAAATTGGGATAAGCGTACAGGCTTTTGGAAATGCCTCACGTCAATACGCCAGTTTGTTTTGAAAACACGCAGTGGTCACTTACACCGACAAATTACCTGGGTGTTCCACTTCAGCATTACGAGAATCCCGCGCACTACTGGAATGAGCAGATAGAAAGAGTGCGTGCGGAAACGTTAATAAGGAGTGCCAAAATTTATCCATGCTTGCTCGTGCAACTGTTTGTAACATGTTTCGCGTGGCCAAAGTGTGGTACGTACCTCAGTCATTATGCATGGTTAGAATGAATGTGCAAAAATTACACAGTGTTTTTGCTGTCTTTTTATGGGAGTCAACTTGTTAGCGAACGAGCCGCACATACGTGTTTCGGCCGCTGAAGACTGGCGGTCTCGGCCTCATCCATTTGTTTTTGAGGCATACTGTGCCATTTTTTGAGAGACCAGAATAATGTGTAAATAGAGAGAGAGAGAAATAACAATAATTTGCATCCTGTAAAAGGTTGGCGAGGATCCGAGGCGCAACTCTGTTCCAGCCATGTCCTCCCCTCAGCCGTCGACCTGGATCTTTTGGATCTGAGCAGCGGACAGGGCGAGACGGATGACTTCACGTTGCCCTTTTTCGTCCTGTTTGAGAAGAAGTGCCTCACAGGACTGATCTGTTCTGTCAGGTGCTCCAAATCTAGGACACTTTCATATAATGTGGATCATGTCCGCTATGCCATCGCAATGCTTGCATCTGGGGCTAAAACTTTTCGGGTGCCACTTGCCGTAAAGCTGTGGGTTCGGGAATACTCCAGTTTGTAGCTTACGCCACATAACCTCCTCACCTTTGGGGATTTGCTTACAAGCTTTAAGAAATATTGATCTGCATAATTTGTAATGACTTAGGATGTCTTGGTAGGTATTAAGGCCATAATAAAACTGTAGGGGCTCCTCATCACGCAAGGGGTACGAGGTTGCGTATAAGACGTCACTGGGATCCCGGAAGGTAGCTAATGCTCGGTCCCGCACGTGCGCTTTCTCGTTCCCCCGTCAACCCTTGGTGAGCGGGCGTCCAAATGAGCGTGACCTGCTCTGCCGGTGGTGGACCATTGGCCAACACTTGCTGCTATGGCCGAAATGCGGCCCGCATCAAAGTTTCTAGCAGTTGATTTTGAATCTGTAACTATAATTTTGAGCAGTTGTTGGGTTAGAGCTTGTGCAATGGCTACCCTAGGTGCTGCAGCAAATAAAAACCAGCGCGAAATCCATGCTGAGCAGAGGTAAAATAGTATTTTTTTTGGAAATGTTTCATAAGATTGGAATAGAGGACATGCTCTAGCATCTTAAAGCAAACGGAAGTTAAAGATACCGGCCTATAATTGCCTACGTGTGTACGATTTTCCTCTTTAAATACAGATGCTATGATGGCTGTCTTCCAATCTTGAGGTAGCTTTTGAATCTTTAATGATTTGCTGAAAATAATTACCTAGGAAGGCGCTACCTCTATTGAGTAATGTTTCAAAATATGGTTCGAGATGCCGTCGGGTCTATAAGCTGAATTCGATTTCAGATTATCTAACAAAGTTTCCACTCCGCTCTGGCTCACGGTAATGTTTTTCATTTCCGGTAACCGCACCGGTGTCCCGGAGATACGAACGCTACAGGGTTTTGAAGAAACTGAAAGAAAATATTTGTTGAAAAAATTCAGCTTAATCTTCATCATCTTTGAACAGTTTGCCATCATTGGCAATGGCCGTGATGCCAGTGTTATCCTTCTTGTTGTTCTTTATATACTGCCAGGCTCTTAGATTTGTTTTGAATTTATCTGCGAAGGTTAATAGATATGCATTCTTTGCAACCTTCAATTCGTCTTTAAGTTTTGATACCATGTCCTTTCTTTGAGTACAAGCTGAGGTTCCTTGTCTTGCTGTACATTTTATAAATCCGAGTATTTTTCGGTATCGATCAGCATAAAGTGTTAATATTCCAAGGTTTACATTTTCGACGCTTTGCCGAAACCTCTTTGGATGGAACAAACTCTGAAGTCAAAAAAAGCAATCTATCCTTGAATATCACCCTAAGATTGTCGACGCTGCTAAATGAGCTATATTGCTCAAATCTGGGACAGACACGCGAGTTAAATAATATCTCTGCATGGTTTAAGACTAATAAACTGAAATTAAATGCTATAAAAGCAAAGTACATTATGTTTAAGTGAAGGCACAAACATACCATAGATACATGATTACACAATACATGATTACTCGATAAAGTTTTTAATGAGCAAGTTGACACAAATAAATATCTCGGCATAACCTTAGATAAGAACCTTAACTGACACGAACATATTGATACCCTGTGTTCCACGCTTGCTTCGCAGCGTTAACATTGTTGTTGCTGTTGTTTTTATCAAACATTTCACTTGAGCTACTTATAAACGCTAACGCATGTTGATGCATGCGTCAGTATAATGCTGTTATTTCGTTCCGTCCTCATTTGTATAGCCAGCTATAAAAAGATCCACATTGCTTTCAAATTTATTCATCCGGCGAGTAGCGCTTCCCCTGTAAAGCGTGCTCTGTCATTATAACTGTGAGTATGTGGCAAAACAAACTTCAACTTACGCTGTTCGTTTTTAATTGCCTGATGTCGACGTTCGGAAGGCACACAAAGTCAGAGTGTTTATTCACTTAGCCGTTTTAAAACAACTGTATAGATTTTATTTAAGACAGGAATTACGTAGTAGGGCACGATTATGTGAAAAGTTTTTTGTTTTAAAGGCTTATTTCGAGGCAGGAGCCAGCTCGCAGCGTAACATTGCTGTTGCTGTTGTTTTTATGAAAATTTTAACTTGTGCTGTATGTAAAGGCAAACGCATGTTGACGCATGTATCTGTAATAATGCTGTTATTAGTTTCCGTACTCATTTCTATAGCCAGCTAAGTAAAGATCCACATCGCTTTCAAATTTAATATTCTGTGAAATAGTGCTTCCCCTGTAAAGCGTGCTCTGTCATTATGAGTGTGAGTATGTGGCAAAGCAAACTTCAACTTACGCTGTTCGTTGTTAATTGCCTGATGTCGATGTTCGGAAGGCACATAAAGCCAGAGTGTTTTCTCACTTATACGTTTTAAAACAGCTGTATAGATGCTATTTAAAACCGGAATGGCGTAGTAGGTCACGATTAAGTGAAACGTTTTTTTATTTTAAATGCTTATTTTGAAGCAGAAGCCAGGTCGCAGCTATAACGTTGTTGTTGCGGTTGTTTTTATCAAAATCGTAATTTGAGCTATTTAAAAAGGCTAACACATATTAACGCATGCGTTAGTAATATTAATGTTATTCCGTTCTGTCCTCATTTGTATAGCCAGCTAATTAAATATCCACATCGCTTTCAAATTTAATAATCTGGCGAGTAGTGCTTCCCCTGTAAAGCGTGCTCTGTCATTATAATTGTGAGTATGTGGCAAAACAAACCAACTTACGCTGTTCGTTGTTAATTGCCTAATGCCGATGTTCGGAAGGCACACAATGCCCGAGTGTTTATTTACTTAGCCGTTTAAAGACAGCTGTATAGATGTTATTTAAGACCGGAATTGCGTAGTAGGTCACGAATATGTGAAACATTTTTTTTTGTTTTAAAGGCCTATATAGAAGCAGAAGCCATTCGCAGTGTCAACGTTGTTGCTGTTGTTTTTATCAAAATTTTCACTTGATGTTTTTATAAAGGCTAACGCAAGTTGACGAATGTGTCAGTAATATTGGTGTTATTCCGTTTTGTCCTCATTTGTATAGCCAGCTAATGAAAGCTCCACATTGCTTTTAAATTTTGGTAACCTGGCGAGTAGCGCTTCACCCGTAAAACGTGCTCTGTCATTATAATTGTGAGTGGAAGGCGCGAGCTCTGTTCGGCCTCAGCATTTGTTCAATTGTCTGTGCGAGTTTCCGTGCCGGACTTTCATGCATGTGTTGATGTCTATCTGTACTTGTGTTTTGTGAGCATTTCTCAGCTTGGTGCCCTAGTGTTGAACTGCGTGTCGCGTTCCAGTTTCTAGAAGGAAGACATCAGCTCTAAAACACGAGCAATTCCTTCGAACCCCCCTCTGAGTTTATTTTCCCTTTGCTATTGGAGATGGGAGAAGCGTCACTTTTGACTCGTCTCGGACCTCATTAGCGCGGTCTCCCGCTGTCCCGTAGGCCGTGTGGGAGCGATCGGAGGCCATAAAACCCGCGAGAGGGGCCAGGCTTTTGTCGCGCTGCATACGAGTAGGGGACATCTGGAGCGTTTTGTGAAAGTTTTGGAGATAAGTTGCCGTGGTTGTGTTTTTATTTTGACTTGTGCATAGGGGCATGCTCTCGACGCATCTCAGGAGCGCGGGACTGCGCTCGACTTCTTTTTGGCTGCAGTTACCCCTTGCGATAGGGCGTTCGCGCTGGCCAAGCGCTGGGAGTGGCGGTTGCTTTGCAGCTGGTGCAAGAGGCGCCAGCTCGGCTGCGGGAACGCGGAGTCTCTTGTTTCTCTGCCACGCCGACCGCAGCCAGTTGCCATTCGCCTGTTTGTTGCTCCCCTGGGGAAGCAAATCTGTCTCAATTCTTGTACCACCTCTTGTATATATTCTGTATAATGTTCTCCGGTTCATTAAGAAGCGGCTCCACCAAGTGTTATTTGTTTTGGACGGAACCGCTGCTGGGAAGCCCGACCTGTTTTTACTGTTAGTATGTGGCAAAACAAGCTTCACCTTACGCTGTTCGTTGCTAATTGCCTAATGTTGTTGTTCGGAAGGCGCCCAATGCCTGAATGTTTTTTACTTAGCCATTTTAAGACAGCTGAATAGATGTTTTTCAGGACCGGAATTGCGTAGTAGGGCACGATTATAGCAAATGGTTTTTGTTTTAAAGATTTATTTCGAAGCAGAAGCCAGCTCGCTGCGTTAACGTTGTTGCTGTTGTATTTATCACACTTTTCACTTGAACTTTTTATGAAGCCTAACTCATATTGAAGCATGCGTAAGTCACATTGCTGTTATTCTGTTCCGTCTTAATTTGTATAGCCAGCTAAGTAAAGATCCACATTGCTTTCAAATTTAATAATCAGGCAAGTAGCGCTACCCCTGTAAAGCGTGCTCTGCCATTAAAATTGTGACTATGCGAAAAAACAAACTTCAACTTACGCTGGTTGTTGCTAATTGCCTAATGTCTTTGTTCGGAAGGCACCCAATGCTTGAGTGTTTTTTACTTAGCTGTTTTAAGACAGCTGTATAGATGTTTTTAGGACCAGAATTGCGTAGTAGAGCACGATTACTGTGATTGTTTTTTGTTTTAAAGGCTTATTTCGATGCAGAAGCCAGCTCGCAGCATAAAATTGTTGTTGCTGTTGTTTTTATGAAAATTTTCACTTGAGCTGTATGTAAAGGTTAACGCATGCTGACGCATGTGTCGGTAATAATGCTGTTATTCCGTTCTGTTCTCATTTGTATAGCCAGCTAAATAAAGATCCACATTGCTTTCCAATTTAGTATTCTGGCGAGTAGCTCTGCACCAGTGAAGCGTGGTTTGCCATTATAATTGTGAGTGTGGCAAAACAAACCAACTTACGCTGTTCGTTGTTAATTGGCTAATGTCGATGTTCGGAAGGCACCCAATGCCTAAGCGTTACTTACTTAGCCGTTTTAAGACAGCTGTATAGATGTTATTTAAAGCCGGAATGGTGTAGTAGGACACGATTATGTGAAACGTTTTTTTTTTTGTTTTAAAGGCTTATTTCGAAGCAGGTCAGCTCGCAGCGTTATCGTTGTTCTTGGTCTTGTTGTTATCAAAATGTTCACTTCAGCTATTTATAAAGGCTACCACATGTTGACGCATGCATCAATAATAATGCTGTTATTCCGTCCCGTCCTCATGTGTATAGCCAGATAATTAAAGATCCACATTGATTTCAAATTTTAAAATCTGGCAAGTAGCGCTTTCCCTGTAAAGCGTGCTCTGTCATTATAATTGCGAGTATGTGGCAAAACAAACTTCAACTTACTCTGTTCGTTGTTAATTGCCTAATGTCGATGTTCGGAAGGCACCCAATGCCTGAGGGTATATTTACTTCATAGTTGTAGGACAGCTGTACAGATGTTATTTAAGACCGGAATTGCGTAGTAGGGCACGATTATGTGAAACGTTTTTTTTTTGTTTTAAAGGCTTATTTAATTCGAAGCAGAGGTCAGCTCGCAGTCTTAATGTTGTTGTTGCTGTCGGTATTATAAAAATTTTCACTTGAGCTTTTTACAAAGGCTATCGCATATTGACGCATGTGTCCGTAATATTGGTGTTATTCAGTTCCGTCCTCATTTGTATAGCCAGCTAACTAAAGGTCCACATTGCTATCAAATTTAGTATTCTGGCGAGTAGTTTTGCAGCTGCAAAGCGTGCTCTGTCGTTATAATTGTATGTGGCAAACGAAATTTCAACTTACGCTGTTCGTTGTTAATTGCCTAATGTAGATGTTCGGAAGCCACCCAACGACTGACTGGTATTTACTTAGCCGTTTTAAGACAGTTGTATACACGTTATGTAAAGCGGGAATGGTGTAGGGCACGATTATGTGAAACGTATTTTTTGTTTTAAAAATTTATTTCGAAGCAGAAGCCAGCTCGCGGCGTTAACGTTGTGTTTGCTGTTGCATTTATCAAAATTTTCACTTGAACTATGTGTAAAGGTTTACACATGTTGACGCATGCGCCAGTAATAGTGCTGTTATTCCGTTCCATCCTCATATGTATAGCCAGCTAATTAAAGATATAAAAATATTTTATATAAAACATGGGGGATTCTGGACATAGCGGTACTGAAGATCATTTAATGTTCTCTTTTTCATTGTCGTTTGACGTACTGCTGCCAGTAATGGGCTCGTACATAGAGATCTTACGTTCATCAAATTATCTCTTTGCAGAAAAGAGCACTGTAAAATATAACATATTCGAACAGTTATCGGTCCAGTGCTCCTTTGTTCAATAGGTTAACGATTTTGCAGCTTCCATTGCTATACGAAGCGAAATTAATTAATTACCCTGTAACCCGAAACGCCTATGGTCACCGCATAATTAAATATTGCGGGGCGAAAGTATGGAATAGTGTGCCACTTGAAATTAAAATGCCTATCAATTTCCTAATTTTTGTTAAGCGCTTCTACTTTTCAAAGATTGAGGGTTATGATAATAATTTTTTTTATGTCGACTGTTGAGTGTTGCTCGCTATTACTTCGTTCACTGCGCATTTATAACCGAGTTTTGATCTTCTGTTGCTGTAATGACAAATATGTGCATTGAGTTCGTACTAGCTTTGGCTATTGGCCCAGCAGTTTTTAGAAACGTTTTGTATCTCTGACGCAAAAAAAAAGGAACAAAAAGAAAGTCATTCAGCTAATTAGCGAAGGCCGCATAGTTACCCCTTGCATAAAAGAATACCTTTTTCGGCTGTATTTCAACTTCAATTTTCCTACAACCATCAAAAGCGCCTGCGACAACTTCATGATACCTAATACCTTTTACTGGCGCAATGGATTCTATGATGTCACTCCGAATACTAAAAACAAAATCTCACACATTACCGTCTGTGTATCCAAAACGAGTAGAAAAATCAACAAACTTGGTGAGCCAGTAGGTCCCAATCAACTCTCAAAATGAAGAGTGAAGCAATGACCTACTATTCTACACATGACATCGATCATGCCATACAACATCCGGCATGTTGAATTCACCTACAAGAAGTATGGTATCAGATGACAGTGCTGATAGCGACCTTGAAAGGCTGATGACTGGTTCGACAGTGTTCAGATTCAGTGGCCTGTAGAAAGAAGCGACTATGAGGGTGTTTTCGTTTGAAAAACTTATCTGACGTCACACTGATTCTGACGTGTGGTCAGCAGGAAGTAATGGCGCACTTTCAATTGTGTAGAAATACCCCCCACGGGTATTTCTATCCCTTCGGTATGCATATACATTCGGTATTTGAGTTCGATTTGGCTTATATGCGAGTCAAATTCCTCGGTTGCTGTTTGGAGGGTGTTTTCAATGTGCGCTCATCACGGCTTCTGGTAACCCAAATGGTTTCGTTTTGATGCATAACGAAAGGATGAGCCATTCATGCCAGTGCTATGCCACTGCATGTTGTTGTTGCGACTGTAGTAAGAATATTGATACGTGACAAGGTTAGCCCAAGAGACACAAAAGATGATATCTTGCAAGGATGTATCTGCGCCTCTCAGCACCAAGCGCAGCTACCACATCGTCTTCAGTCTCTGGTACCAATTGTCATCTTCTGCCTTCTGCAATGACATTTATGTAACATTGCCCCCGCCGTGAAACGCACAGTTCCGGTGCGTACCATGTCGGGGAACTACAGTTGGAGTAGTACGGCTTCATTTCGGAACATCGCAAAACGGACTTTTGTGGTGGATGCACAGGCGTGATCTCATATGCCACAGAAGTGGCTGGCCGCAAAACACGGTAGGGACCTGTGTAGCACGGCAAGAGCTTCTCACACAGCCCAGTTCGACGAGCGGGAGTCCAGAAAAAGACCAGAGAGCCCGGGGAGTAGGTGACATCCCGATGACGAGAATTGTGGCGGCATGTTTGAATGCTTTGGGAGGAAGCCAGCCGGCGGCGAGCAATAACACGGGCAGCGTCAGGTCGGGAGATGGCGCCATGAACATGGGAGCTGGCATTAGTGGTGGGGGACAAGACGCTGTCAAATAGAAGTCAAGGGTTGTGGCGGAGTAGAAGATAGAAGGGCGAGTAGCCCATTGTATCTTGGCGGGACGAATTATAAGCGAACGTCACGAACGGCGAAGTAATATACCAATCACAGTGTTCATCCGATACATATACTGACAGCATGTCCGTGAGTGTGAGGTTGAGGCGTTCGTTTGTGGATGGTAAGCGGTGGAGAAATAGCGCTTAATAAAGCAGTACCAGAGGACTTCGTCGACTACTCGAGCAAGAAAGCAGCGGCCACGGTCAGTGAGCAGCTGGCGGGGAGCACCATGGAGCAGGATGATATCATTGAGAAGAAAATCAGCCCCATCAGTTGCACAGCTGGTGGGTATTGCTCGTGTGGCAGCGTACCGCGTAGTATGGTCTGTGGTCACCACAATTCATCTATTCCTCAAAGCAGAAAGAGGGAAAGGCCCGAGGAGAACAATCCAACTCGGGAAAACAGGTCTATAGAGATGTCAATCGGTTGCAGGATCTGCAGGCACAAGCGAGAGCTTTCTCTGTCACTGAGACCGGTCACAAGAAGCCACGTAATAATGAAAAGAGCGGTGGAGGCCTGGCTAAAAGAAGTGCCGGCGTAACTGTCGTACGTACGAGATATACCAAGACGGCTTGCAGTGGGCACGTTGCGCAGCTGCTGAAGAACGGCGACAGCAGGTGTTCGGGTAATGCAAGCAGAAGGTAGTCGCCATCTGCTCGCAAATTCCGCCGATATCAAGTGTCGGTGTAGAGCACAAACAAAGCAAGTGTTGCGTCAGTGTGATCGGTGTTGAGGCGGTTGGTAATGATGCAAAGTTTTGGATCTAAGCGCTTCTCATGGGAATGGTCAGAATTGGACAACACACAGGTGTCACACTCGCTTTCAGGCTGCGGATCTACAGGGTTGCGGGCCAGGCAATCGGCATCAGTGTGTAGCTGGCCGGACCTCTGGACGACAGAAAAAGTGCATTTCTAAAGACTCCGGGCCCAAATCTCTAAGCGACTATTAGGGTCTTTCAGCATAGAGAGCCAACATAAGGCATGGTGGTCGATAATGACGGAGAACGGACGGCCAAACAAGTAAGGGCGAAACTTTGTGACGGCCTACACGAGGGCTAAGTAATCATGTTCTGTGATCGAATCATTCCGCTCAGCCATAGAAAGAAGGTGACTGGCATAAGCAATCACGTGAGTGCGACCCGTCTGCTATTGGGCGAAATGTCACCAATGCCATGATCACTGTTGTCGGTGCATACCTCCGTTGGTGCTGAGCGGCTGAAGAGCGCCAGGACGGGCGGGTTGGTGTAGGCTGCAAGGATCGCAGAAAAGGCTTGAAATTGGTCTTGACCCCAGAAAAATGGAACATCGTTCTTCAGAAGAATAGTGAGTGGACGAGCCGTCTCCGCAAAATATGGGACAAACCGCCGAAAAAAAAAACAAGGGCGAAGCAAAATACGCACCTCACTGGTACATCGTAGCGTGGGAAATGCACTCACAACACGAACTTTGTCAGGGTCGGGTTGAACGCCACGGGCGTCGTCCAACTGTCTAAGCACCTTGAGCTCACGTCTGCCGAAACTGCATTTCTTCAAGTTCATCTGAAGGTCAGCTCTTCGGAGGACTCCAAGAATGGCATCATGACAATGAAGATGGCTCTCGAAGGTGGAAGGAAATACAATGACGTCATCGAGATAACACAAGTTTGTCATTCATTTGAAGCCGCGTAAAAAAGAGTCCATCATGATCTCGAATGTTTCGGGCGCATTAAACAGGCCAAAAGGCATAAGCTTGAATTGGTAGAGGCCATCGGGAGTGCCGAAGGTGGGTTTCGCTCGGTCCAGTTCGTCGACTGAGATCTGCCAAAAACCGGACCGATGATCAGTCGAAGAGAAATATCTGGCACCGTACAAGCAGCCGAGGGCATCATCTATTCTGAGCAGTGGGTAAACGTCCTTCTTCGTAACCTTATTAAGGTGTCGGTAATCAACACAGAATCTCCAAGTATTGTCCTTCTTTTTAACAAATATGACAGGTGAAGCCCAGGAGCTGCTTGAAGGCTCTATGATGTCTTGCCAACATCCTGTCTACTTCATCCGGTATGACGCGACGTTCGGAAATGGCGACTCGGTAAGGTTTCCTGTGAATTGGGCTGACATATTCGGTATCGATGCGATAAATAACTGGCGACGTTTGCGCCAAGGGGCGATCATCAAAATAAAAAATATCACTGTACGAAGTCAGAAGCCACGTAAGTGCTTTAGAACGATCATGACGTAAGTCAGGGGCAACCATTCCTAATATGCGGGCCTCTAGAGGTGATAACGGTGCAGTTCGTAGAGGTACTTCAGCATTAGGATCAGGTAAAAGAACAAATAGATTAAAGTCAGACAATGGGGTGAATGAGCGAGAGCAATGCTCTCCGGAAGCACTTGCACAAAAAACTTGAACTTCAAGACCGGAATGTAAGTGTGGTTATTCGGTACATGCCCCATATTGTAAGGGAGAGTGTTCGTACGCTGCAGTGTCATGTCGGTTATGGGACAAACAGCATAGTCACCACCAGGAAAAGAGGGGCAAGGCGAAATAAGCACATACACAGGGGAGCGGGGACGGAGCGTTGAATTTGGAGGAGCTTGTTCGTCGGGACAGAGCGGCAGGTCTAAACAAAGCAGTTCAGAAGAACAGGCAATGAGAGCGGAGTGTGCAATTAAAAAGTAGAGGCCTAATATAACGTCTTGAGGGCAACTGGTGAGGACTGTAAATAACACAAGAATGTGGCGGTCGGCAATGCTAATTCTCGCAGTACACATGCCAATCAGAGTAGGTGTTTGCCATTAGCAACGTGAACTGTAGATGAATTAGCGTGTGTGAGGATTTTCTTCAGGCGGCGATGGAGCGCGGAACTAAGAACAGAAATGTGGGTGCAATTGTCAATAAGGGCAGAAACTGGGTGTCCGCCAACCTGTGTATTGATTACAACACGTCTGGGTGCGCGGGTCAGTGTCGAGTTGGTAGTCCGTGTCAAAACACAGCGTGACTCCCGGGCGCTGCACTCGCTGGTTTTGCGAGTAGGTGCCAGCGTACGACGGGGAGGAATTGCGACGAGGTACCGGTGAACGGGAGCAACGAGGCCGTGGAGATGGATGTCGACTGGAACGACGGACACTTGTTATCGCTTCGGCACGACTTTCATCTGGTTGAGGAGGAACGTATTTTATGCGGGGTGGAGCTCCTCATATTCGGCAGAGAAGCGCCGAGGTTCTTAGTAGTACAGACGGTCAGCGTTGTAATAGGAGCGAGGGCTGGGGATGCCATGGCTAAGGCAATAACGCGAAGTGTGGCCAACTCGACAGGAAATGAAACACATTGGTCTATCGTCTGAGGTCCGCCACTTTACAGGATTGCGACTCAGGTAGCGACGTGGGGGGGCTTTGTGTCCTTTGTGTCCATCAACAAACGCGGCCGCCGAGGTCAGGTTCGCACAAAATAATAATAAATGGTTCACAGGGAGGGAAAGGCGCAGTATCTGTCACACTTGCTATTGTGGACACCTGAACCGCGTTGTAAGGGAAGGGAAGAAGGTGGGAGTGAAAGTGGAAAGAGAGAAAGGGGAGCCATAGTGGAGGGCTACGGAGTACTTTCGATCCCCACTTTCACTCGCACCTTCCCTTCCCTTACGGCGAACTCCGATTCAGTAACATAGCGAACACATCTTACACAACCCCATCCGCCGTGCTCGTGCAGGGGTTAGGATGCTCGACTACTGTGCCGAAGAATGTCGGATCTAATCCCGGCCCCGACGGACGCTTTTTAATGCAGGCGATAAGCAAGGCACATGTGGTACTTCCTGCAATGCCTCTTTCTCCCATATAGAGCTAGCATTAAAAGTTATGGCAATAACGAAGGCTGTGTTTCGAGTGTCCACACATGCCACGTAGTTGCGGTTTTGATGTGTTGATCTACATCCACGTGCACATCTCGTGGTTCGTTGCTGTCTTCCTGCGGGCGTCGTGTCTACCCGGCAAAATGTTTTGACTATTGGCTTGACAACTAGACTACTTGTAATATCTACCAATAAACGCGATGTTGCACACACCTTCTCTCTCAGGTGTGCGTAGAGCTTGTTGAGAATTACACGTCTCGCAGCGGTGCGCCAGAATGAGGTCATTTGTGCAGTCTTATAGGCTTCGTCAAAACTTCCTGTTGGGCGAGTTGGTAATTCATCTTGACGTAGGGTTTTTTTAGCGCAAAAAAAAAAAGACAAGGACAAGAAAGGCGAGAAGTAAACGCACTTATAGGCTTCAGTTACCTCAGGAAGGGTGTTAAAAATTGCCAACTACAGCCGCCGATTTGAGCTGGTATATAGCGGTAGGCCAGGGCCGCCTTGTATGCTGCTCTAATGGCGCTATTAAGAGAATCTTCATCCCTGCGACGCACATGATAGCATGGACAAGTGCGCATTATTGTATTTATCATGAGAGGCAACACCTCCTATATAGGAGGTGTTGGCAGAGGTCGGCTTCTCTCATGCCACTGTGATGGTTGGCAATGCGGCCCGCCAGCCCAGCTAGCGTTGGAAGTGGCAGGCGAATATGTCTACTTAGGACAGGTAGTGACCGCACATCCGGACCACGGAAGTAAAATAACTAGGAGAATAAGACTGGAATGGAGTGCATTTTACAAGCACTCGCAGATTATAACAAGCAGATCATCCGTGTCGCTCAAGAGGAAAGTATACAACAGTTGCATCTTACCTGTACTCACCCATGGGGCTGAAATATGGAGGTTAACGAAAAGGGTTCTACCTACGTTGAGGACCACGCAGAGGGGCATGAAACAAAAATGGTGGGTGTAAATAAAGAGACAGGAAACGTGCAGTATGGGTCAGAGAAATAACTCAAGTTACTAACATTCTAGTGAAAATTAAGAAGAAATGGGCTTGTGTAGGGCATGTAGTTCGAAGAGAGGATAACGGATGGTCTCTAAGAGTAACCAATTAGATTCCAAAGAAAGGTAAGCATGGCAGGGGGCGGTAGAAAATTAAGTGGGTGGATGAGGTTAGGAAATTCGCAGGAATAATGTGGATGCAGATAGCACAGAACAGGGTTAATTGGAGGAAAATGGGAATGGCCTTCCTCCTTCAGTGGGTGCAGTCCGGCTGATGGCGATGACCAGCCTCCTATCTGGTGCCCCGTGACTCTGAGCCGGCGTATAGCCTCCCTGTTTTGCGTATTATTCTAAATCAATATGACGAGGACCCTGATCGTGGCTAACACAGGTATCAGATTGCGTTAAACACATAACTGGATGACTCCCCCCTCCCCCTTTCCCCCTTTATGCACGAAAGACTGCGCTGTGTCGATAGATCTCCATCGAATGAAGATTTTGTCCATATTATGATGTCGGCGTGTATAGAATCGCGCATGTGCTGGGTAGAATAAAACAGACGCGGAAGGCTGCTCATAGTAAGCGGGGTTTAACCTCGTATAAACCAATTAAGCTGTTAGTCTTAATTGGTTAATGGACTAGCAGCTTACCGGTATCGCTGAAGAGGAAAGTATACAACAGTTGAATCTTACCTGTACTCACCTATGGGGCTGAAACGTGGAGGCTAACCAAGAGGGTTCTACTTAATGGGGACAGCTCAGAGGGTTATGGAACGAAAATTGGTAGAGGTAACATTAAGATATAGGAAGCGTGCAGAGTGGGCCAGAGAAATAACTCAAGTTACCGACATTTTAGTGGAAATTAAGAAGAAATGGGCATGGGCAGAGCATGTAGTGCGAAGAGAGGATAACCGTGATGGTCGCTTAGGGTAACAAACTGGATTCCAAGGGAAGGAAAGCGTAGCAGGGGGCGGCAGAAAGTTAGGTGTGCGGATGAGGTTAAGAAGTTCGCAGGGGTCAAGTGGATGCAGCTAGCACAGAACCGGGTTAATTGGAGAAATATAGGAGAGACCTTCGCCCTGCAGTGGGTATAGTCAGGCTGATGATGATGATGAAATCAATTAAGACATGGAAATGCACTGTTTGGCATGGGTTTGCTTCACGATTGAGCATCGAGAAATTGACACAGCGGTGTCAGTGGGAGTAAAATCCTCCAGGTGGTGAAAATTAATTAGAAGCCCTCCAGTACTGTACCTCTTTATCTCTCAAACTCTTCGGTTCTCAAACAGCGCGGCTGATGTGTCCAGCAAGATGTCTGAAAAATACTGCCTCTCGCCTTTTCCCTAGTCAGAAATTTGTACACAGTTAGGATGGCGCCTGCGCACTGTATGTTTTCGGTGCGTGTTAAATCAGCCCATGTGGCGAAATTTTAAAGCGAAATCTTTTTTTTGGCTCATGACTCGCCTGTGTGTCCGCGCATGCGTTCGTGCGTCAATGGTAGCAAGGATTGGGATGATTCTAGTACTCATAGTTAATCAAAGATGTAGTAGTGGGTGTTTGAAAAATAAATAACAATAATCAGTTAATTAGGCAACGTCACAAACGACAGCTGCAAGAGACACCAAACAAAAGCAAGCAGAGGCGAGAGGGCAGCGATAGGTTGTTATAGGCTTTCTCCTGTGTGCACACTAGGCTATAAAAATGTCCCTCAATATTTCGTAACCTTGTATTAAACCGTCTCTCACAGCCTGAATAATTTTGGGACGTTAAGCAGCATATATTAAAATTTATTTCTTTTGGATGTCTCTTAAGAGCACAGTGGTGAAAGCCTATCCCTACTCTCCTACCATTAGCCTTCCATCGTTTGCCCCATATAGGGGCTTGTTGCTGCGTCACGTATAACTGGTTTATAGAAAAAAAACAAAGAGGCGCAGTAGCTGTCACACTTTCTCCGTCAAGTGTGAGTTCGGAGATTACATCATCGATCCTGTCGCGTGGTTTCCTTGGCGCGCGTTGAAGCGTGGGATTGCAGATGGCAGGAGTACTAGACATAGAGAGCAGATCGAATCTCGCACACCGATTTAATGCTTCCTAAGAGGAGGCGTTGACGGACCTCGTGCACAACTGTTGTTGTTGTGGCTGTAGGAAGAAGGAAAAGAAAATGCACGGGCCTGCTACTGGCTCTGTAGCTGAGCCACCTCTGCGGCCTGATTGATTAACTGATTGATTTATAGGAAGGGAGAAGACGCGGTAACTGTCTCACTTGTTTTCTGTGGACACCGCAACCGCGCCTTTAGGGAAGGGAGGAAGGTGGAAGTGAAAGTGTAAAGAGAGAAAGAGGAGCCGTAGTGGAGGGCTACGGAGTAATTTCGACCACCTGGGGATCTTTAACGTGCGCTGACATCGCACAGCACACGGACGCCTCTTCGTTTCGCCTCCATCGAAACGCAGCCGCCGCAAGTTCCTAGTATTGAGAGGTCCGGTAACCACCGTCTCGTAGTCCCCATCGATTACTGCATTACCGCCGCCCCTTCTAGGCCGAAGGCCGCATCGTAATACGCAATTTGAGTGCGGTCTACCTCTCGCAGTTTTTTTTTATAACTTTGGCTCTATGTGCCCTATGCTATGTGCAATGTGCCCTTCGCTCCTTGTTGTGTGTCGGGTGCATATTGTTCGGAATTGGAGGGATCTTCAGTCTTTTTTGAACCTGCAGGTCTATTTCTACTGCCACGTATGACAGCTCACTCTGGTTTTCCTCTATACTGGCCAGGATCTTTCTTCCTGCCTTCGTGGAAATCAGACTTCAGATTTGCGCCTCCCTCACCGCTGTAGCGATTTCACGCTACATATAATGCACCCCCTTTTTGAACAGATTCTCAGTTGAGACGCTGGTGGAATGCCTAGTGCTCTTTTTTAATCCCTCCTAATCAGAATATCTAGTTTTTGTTCCTCGCTCTGGCTTAGATTCAGGAACGGGTTTGCATACGCGATCCTGCTAATAATAAACGCGTGTCTTAGGCGCAACAGGCAGTGCTTCTGCAAACCCTTATCTATGAGTGAGATTATACGAGAGATTCCGGTTACCGGAGACACACAATTGACTGCCTTGTTTATGGCTATATTGTTTTTTCGATTATCTTGAAGAAGCAGAACTTTGTTTACTGGCATCCTAGATACTCTATTGCCCACCACCAGCTCCTCCACCGGCGTGTAAAGTTTTAGAATGAGTCTTTCCTCTTTGATCCCATCGATGAGAGTATAGAAATTTCAGACTTATGCGGAGAGAAGGACAGTCCTCTGACCATAACGTATTCTACCGTCTTCGCTGCTATTTGAAGTATCCGCGAGATATCGGCATTTGAGCCCCTACTCGTTCAAAACGTGATATCGTCAGCGTATATGCTATGTTGAATCCCCTCTGTTCGTCTTAGGAGAGAGGAGAGTTTCCTCGGAGTGAAATTGAACAACCTGGGAGAAGAGAACAGATCCTTCTGGTGTTCCTCTATCCCCTATCGCCAAAGATTCGGTCTTGAGATCTAGGAATTTGATTGTAGTCTGTCTGTCCAAAAGAAAGCTTTTAACGCACCTAAATTATTGGAATCGTTCAGACCATCGGGTACTGCCCAGTGTTTTACATTGTCAAAAGCCTTCATGTTGCCAGCTCGAGAATAACTCTTGGGCCGGCCGGTTCTCCCTTGTCATGGACGCTGTGTTTCAACTGAAGCATGACATCCTGTGTGCTGAGACCGGGTCTGTACGCAACCATTTCGTCTGACCAGAGCCTTTCTCTTTCCATGTATTTATACTCTTTTCTGCACTGCCTTCTCCATCACCTTCCCCAAGCAGGAATTGAGGGTGATACGTCTCATTATATTCAGGTCCGGAGGTTTGCCTGGTTTGGGAATAAGAACTAGGTTGGACTGCTTCCATTCCTTTGGTATTTTCCCCGTTTTCCAAATCGTGTTCATTATTTCAGTCATACGTGGTCGAATCGTCTTCTAGATTTTTAGGTTTGACACTGGTTATGCCATCTGGACCCGGGGCTGAGCACTTTTTTAGCTTCGTCAAGACCGCTCTTACCTCTGCTTTACCAAAGGGTTCGTCCAGTTCTGCATTGGGTATGCCCGAGTACTCCGCGAAGAGCATGCCCAGTTCCTGGTTGATGTATAATAGACTTTTTCATCGTCGTTTCAGTAACGTCAATGCCCGATACGGGAGACGTCTAGCGTCGAAACAGGTTATGCCTCCATTTTGGACTGTGCTTGTGAAAGCTGAACTTTAGCCGGACGGCCGCGCATGTTTTGTACTCATCAAGGTGCCGTATTCGTACTGCTTCTTTCCATTTCCCCTCTGTTGTGCCGCATGACCTAACACGCGATTCATTTGCTCGCATGAGTGACCAATGTGAAGTAATTGCCAATGTAAACCCAGCCAGCGAATGCGGCGGTTCGTCGTCGGTATTGGTGTCAAACGCACCGTGTTCGCCAAGGCGTAATTCCGTCTCCTCAACGGTAAGGTCCTGCAACTTCTTTCTCGTCACTGGTTGCCTCTCAGCGGGTTAAACGCGATTGTTACCGAGAAGTGTGTCTGAACGCAACCTAAATATAACATACACCCACTAAAGGGAGGAAATGATTACGTTGAAAATAATTAAATAGTGTTAGCGTTGTCCTGCTGTTTTCTCGTGGCTGTGTTCACGGCTGGTTTTCTGGCTATTAGTAGTTAAAAACATCACATGATGCAACCTAATGGGGAACACCTCCCAGGAAAGATATTAGTAGCTTATTTTATTGTTGCAATTTAAAAACCTCGCGACTTGCTCGCGACTTGCGAGTGTCTCCAGAGAGTGAGGCACACATTCATTATCTAATACGCTCCGCTAGCCTGGTTTTGGGTGCAGTCACATGCTTAACAAAAGCTTTGAAAACTAAACAGTGTTTTTGGTGCCATACAGGTCGACCGTTTTGCCAAAGCTGGAATTCTTAAGCGTTGTATGGAATTTGTTGATATCTGTACAGCGCGCAATCTACAAAGTAAGTTTCCCCTATCCTTATGCCAGCCGTATTGTAGGCGATACTGCTTCGACTGCGAACCACTACTGTTTGAAACAAACTTTGTTACAATTTCAAAAAGGCGACACCCTCGGAACGGCATATTCTTGCAAAAACGCTTGAAAGCGTCAATAAATTGCCCTGAGTTAATTTCAGCTCTCAAAGTGACAGTGCCCAGGCGGAGTGCAACAAGCCAGCAGGTGTTTCATGTGGATGACCACAGATGTGTCTTTCCATCGTTGCGCATGGAACTAATGCTTAATATTTTTCTTCAAGAATATAGCTGAACACATTTTATTTTTCATAGTTTTAATATGCGTGCTTTACTACGCCTGTGCCTATGACTCTGTATTACTAAAACCTGCGTCAAGTTAGTCAAAATTTACGGAGCCCTCAACTACGGTATCTCTCGTAGCCTGAGTCGCTTTGGGACGTTAACCCACA
Organism: Amblyomma maculatum; assembly: GCA_023969395.1. Lineage (NCBI taxonomy): Eukaryota > Metazoa > Arthropoda > Arachnida > Ixodida > Ixodidae > Amblyomma > Amblyomma maculatum. The sequence goes on from JAJIZL010039895.1 coordinate 32,982, forward strand.
TAAGCCCAACCAAACATGTATCACAAATACATCATGCATGCTTTCACTGTCATAAATTATTTATTGTACAATGGTGCACCACAGCCCAGACTGAAATGCTGTTTGTGGGCATCTCACGCATGCAAATAATTAAATAAAAAACTAAGGTCATTCGTAGACGCTGAACGGGTTTGGTGCGTCGAGTAGCGTTGCTCTAATGGGCATCACATATTTGACTTTTAACCCTGCAGGACAGTATTTTTTCTAGTTAGTTTCATGCGCTTTTACTACAAATTAAAACAAATGAACAGCCTTTGCCAAACGTGAAGTGCCCGGGGGGTATGTTTCTGAGCTACTTCGTGCGATTTGTATTGTATTTGCAGTGCTTCGAAACTGTTGATAAGATTTTTTTGTGTTGCTCTCAGATGGGAATGATTCCCACTAATGCTAAATCAGCGTTACTACACGGCTCAGAAGCAAAGCATCTAGACTCTACACATTTAACAAAGGCTGTACTTGGCTGTGAGCAGGGCAGCTATAAACAGTTTTGAAAAAAAAAAAAAAGTTTAGCCAGCGACGTCATATTACAACCACGCTCACTCAAGTAGGAATTTTAGACTGCAAATTTAACATTATTGGTGACGCCAGATGTGCGTCAAAGGAACGGTTACTGCCGAAACTGTGGTGAAAGTGTGGGCGAAGGTTATGTGAAGGGAAAGGAGTACGATGATAACAAGCCAGCTTTATGCACCGAAAAGATAACAAAAAGACAAAAAGTTCACAAACACAAACACAGGAAATGGCAGCGTAATGTCCATGAAGTACACCTCGTTGGGAAGGTAGGAAGTGAACAGTTGCGTACGTCTTGATGCCTGAGCTGTCCTAGGTCGGGAGCCCTTTACCAGATTTCACATTTGTTGTGAGAGTTCATGGCGTCATCTTCCTTGCAGTGGAATACAGAAGAGAAAGCCTGCGTATTGAAGGCGAGTGACAGAATGTCTGTAAACACACAGAATATATTAAGCCGTAGAGGTTCAATGCCAATTCGCCCTGAGGAAACCTTCAAGCCAAAAGGTCGTTTTCTTTTCGTCTGCTGGCAACGATAATCTCTGATGTGCAGTGATGTTTCAGCCGAACGATAGCAAAATATCATTGACACATTCAGCACGTTTTGGCAACTTTCATAGCTCTTCTACATTCTTCATCTTCATCTTGTGACCCCCAGTTAAGGCCAAGCCATTACTTCTGAACACTGGAAGCATTCATGCAGTACTACTTAGATGAATAATTTATTGCCTGAAATCAGGCAATTTGATGAAGTTGGCTTTCCTTAGTTTCACATAGGCTTTACTTTCTCGTGGCGAATGGTTCATGCCCTCGCCATGGTGACCGCCGTTCCTTTACAATTAGCGGAATCACTTGACCTCGAAGAATGCTAGCAGTAGTGCTTAGCGCTCTAACAATTGCATATTGTGGTGGTTGATTTACTACTCAGTAGTGGCGCTACCACTGCTTCGTGAGTATAACCTTCTGACGATATAAACACGGCTTGACAGGCTCCACTGCGCTATTATGCGATGTGCAAGGCGCGGGCAGCAGCGCAGGTCCGCGGCTAGAGTGTGTTGCCGTACGTGTTTCTACTCCGCCCTTAAATATCACAGCGACGCGTTCATACAAACAACAAATGATATAGAAAATGCACAAGTGGGGTTTTAGAGCAACCTTTAAAAATAATTTTAACATCCCGTTAAATAAATTTCCTGTCGAAACAAGAACGGGTAAAAGAAGATGAGGCATTTTAATCGCGATTCGAAGCGTTTCAGGACAGCGCCATTGAAAATATGGATGCCTGAGTGCAAGAGAACAAGTTTTTCAAACCTTTCTACAAGACGGTATGAGGGACGTTGTTGAACGAGAAAAATTAAATGTGTAGAGATTGGGTAGTTCGCGTTTATCGCTACGGCCGAGGTAAGCCTTCATTCTTGCCTATTGCTTATGCTACAGTAAAAAACAAACTAAAGATGTTTCAGCTTGTCTGAGCTGCTAGAAACTAAGCCTCTCGAAATTGAAAGCATAAAACAATCCCAGTGAAATATGTGATTTTGTCTATATCCAAGCATACAAAATATTAGTATAATTTTGAATTTCGAACTTTTGACATAATATGCAGTAATTATGACCTTACCGACGATATTTTCTGTGTTCACTCTTCCGCATTTCGACGAAAATAAACAGTTTACAATGGGGCTTTCGCGTCACCCCTGTTTTATAGTCTCAGACAAATTTCAGCACATGTTAATTTCAGCCAGTGCTATTTTAATTTCCACATTTCTGACACCTTCTGCAGGAATTAGGTCTTTATCAGCGACATTTTTCAATGCTCTCTGTTACGGAATTTGGAGCAAAATAACCATTGACGATGTGGTTTTTCAGTGACCCCAGGTTTATCATTTCTAACATGTAACGGGAAATTTGTTTTATGTGCGACCCGGCACCATGGCAAGGTGAATATCATGCAAAACGACGAAAGCTTTGTCTCCCAGATTTTATCTATTTGGGGAAAGCCCAATAAGCATTGAACAGGCGACTTCTTACCCGGGAGTTCATGAGAGCCACGTTCAGCCTCGCCGCCGGAGACAGCACCGCTGTGCCGCCGGAAGCTAGGGCGTCCGCCGACCGCGGTGCGTGCTCACAGTGGGCCACCGCGTAGTTGACGAAGAACAGCTCCAAAGCGTTCATGCCGGGAAGCTCGGGGATATTGGGACCGTCCCGGAGCTCGGGGTACTTGCGAGACAAAGGTCCGCAAAAGATATCCTCTGAAGTAGCCCTCCCGAAAGCAGCAGCAGACCAGTTGCCAGTGTTTTTTTTTATTTCGTGCTGATTGTTTTTTTAAATTTATTTTCCATTACAATAAACGAAATACAAGTGCTCCTAAATCTTCAATCTAAATAAAAGACTATGAAGGTCCTGTCAGAAATATATCCACATCAGTGTGAAAACTACAGATTACGGTTTTGGTTGGTGTTTGTAGTTTATCGAACTTACACTGAGGAAAAAGCCGAGCTTGTCCCGAAACGATGGGTTATAATAAATGTTCTTGGTTGGCGTTAGGGCTTTTTGAAACTTTTGTTTCAGTACCTAACCAGGCAAATTTCCACCAAATATTCTCGCTTAAACACTTGTCACAAAATGAAAATTCCGCTACTACCGCTTTTTCGGCCTTTCCCTTTTTTGTGCCATGCTTTGCCCAATAGAAGACGGTAACTTCGCCTCAAATGAGGTAATTAGATAAGCTTTTTCTACCAGTGTGATTATTTCACGTATGGAATGATGGAATGGTATGCAGTAGTTAATGTTTAGTGACAAAACATATAATGCATTGAAATGAGTGCGACAGGGAGTGCATTCAGGTAAAAAAACGACACTAAAAGCCACGGCCGACCAGAAATCCTCGCCGAGAACATACGATGTATTCTCTTCAATGATGAAAGCTTAAAATTAGCAAAGCTCTGTACCAGTTCCCAGCCTGTCTCCCCCATGTGTCCTTAATCAGAGGTTACAAATGTTGCACGCAGTGGTGAGCACATTCGGAGCGAGTTACGATCTTCTAACTTCTTGTGCCGAAAGTGTTTGTGAAATAGCCTTCATATTACAGAGTTTAAAGGAACACAATTTATAGTCCTTGTTTGTACTGAAATCTCAACTAAGTTGTTGATTTCAGAGGATAGATTGCCGCTATCGACATGGTGACATACACCGTCTCCTAACCTTTAGCCTGCTAAAGAATCAGTGTTATCCACGAGCTCTCAAGAAACGAAAGTTATCTGCGTCACTGTGAATTAGTCATCCCTATGGTTCCCCTTCCTTGAGTATATTCCCCGACCTTATTTTGCGCTAGCGCCATTCGTGAAAAAAAAAAAAACATTTTATATACAAGCATAAAGAAAAACGTTGCTATGTGTTGACGTGCTAGTATTTACATCTTTATAGCTTCACAGCAAGAACTCTGATGGGATGACCATCACTGCAGCGTGGTAAGAAATTCCATTCAAGGGTACGGATTGCCCGAATTCTGCCCTCTGTACAAAACACACTGTTTTAGTTCGGCTGCCGTACGTTTCCTGAGCCTAAGGTTAGGCACTCTATACTTGCGTCCTTTATCAAATCGTAAGTTATTTATTTTAGTGTAGTTTGAGGACTGCATTATTATAAAACCATTAGCCGGGGTTTAACTCCGCTTACACCAATTAAGACGTGTGAAATCCCTGATTCACGTGGTTTGGGACTGGAGTCAGGGAGTGCGGAGAGGTTTCAAAATATTGAGCGTTTTTAGTTGGTTTGGTCGTTGGGGGAGGAAGTCCTCTGTATCTTCCTACCTTCTCGCTATACGTTTGCACTCACTATTACGGCACACGAGTGCAGGTACATTTGTCGTCGTTTCGAATCCCTCTAGCTAATTAGCCTCTAGAACGACTATCAGCTCTCTCTATTTAGATAACAGTACTGTGAACCTTAGTGCGAGGGTCCTTACAGAGAGGGTATGAAGAAATAAAGCTTCATTAAAAACTGCAACAATCACAAGCACTTTATACATCAGTAGCAAACAGTACACTCAAGCAGATGTTCACCCAGAGTTTTTTTTTCTTATTTCTTTTCTTTCTACAGAAAATGGCAGCCGAGGCAAAAGGCTGAAAAACCTGACGGGACCTCGGCACCCAAGCAAAGTTTGACAGACCAGTGAAAGAATCCACTATCAATCTAGGCATATACAACCTAACACAAGTAATAAAGGCATATGCCACACAAAGCTTGTTACACACGTGAAACCACTGCAGCAAGAAAAGTACACAACAAAAACAAAATAAACCGTGTTACAGACATGCAAAATAGAATCATAATTGGCCATCCAGTCATAAGCTGCTAACATAGGCGATTGATTCATTTGCTCCAACCAAGAAAATTGAACCAAAGTGTTAAGGCCAACATACAGAAATCTTGAAATGTTAGATTGGAGGAAATTCAATATTGTTTGAAATAAGGTGTGCTTTAATGTTACGTTTGAATCTGTTGCTTCTAACAGAGAAGTCAACGTTAAGATTGGGCCTGTTAAGAACAGTGTGAACTTGGTAGGTTAGCGTTTGTTTGCCGTAGTTTGTTCGAACTTTAGGGGTGAGTTTTTTGTGGGTTCGAAGTTTGTATCTCGCTGGGCTATGATCTGGAATTGATGCATGTAGCCTGTGCCGATGGATGTGTTGGAACAAGTGGAAGTAATAAATCTGATTGGCTTTTAGCATATCATGCTTGAGGAATAACGGGGCAGTAGGCAAATGTTGTGGTATACCATAATACCCTTCAATCGGTCTTGGAACCCTCTTTTGAACGACCATTAATCTTTTAAGGTTTCGGTCGGTTGTCGTACCCCAAATGAGGATGCAATATGTGAGTCGCGAATAAAACAACGCATGGTATACTATACGCTTGACACAAACCGGTACTAAACTAGCGATCTTGTACAGGCAACTGGCAACTTTGCTGATGTCATGAACCAGTTTGGAAACACGAGTGTTCCCTCAAAAATTTCATTAAACCAAACACGGAGGATTTATGGTTATTGACTTGTTTAAGTTGTGTGTGTTCATATCTTACATTTAAGAGATAACAATCGACGGTATTTATTGGTCGAAATATAATATAATTCGTTTTAGAAACTATAGGATAAGTCTATTAGCATGTAGCCAGATATGCAGATTTTTAAGGTAAGAATTTACCATATCTTCTAGAGCAGACAAGGAACGGGCTGTGAAGAATGCATTAGTGTTGTCTTCATACATGACTATGTCAGGTGATCAAGCATCCGAGAGATGTCATTAATCTATATTACGAACATAAGTGGTCTGAATATAGATCGCTGCGGGACACGCTGCTTATTAACGTGTTTGTCAGAACAGATACCATTCACTACCGGGTACAGCGATCTATTACTTAAATAAATCCTCAGCAAACTAGAAGCCATGCCCCTTAAGCCATAGTCAGACAGCTTTCGCACGAGAATATCATGCTGAACGCAATCAATCGCTTTGCGAAAGTCTAAGAACAGCCCAGGAGTGTATCTGCGGTGCTCAATTTTTCAATGATTCTATTTGTATTGTTAATAATGATTGTTCTGCACATTTACCTTTCATAAATCCTTATTGAGAGGGGTGTATAACGTTGTGCTTAGAAACAAAATGCTTCTAGTCTACTGTTAATTGGTCTTTCAAATACTTTAGATATTACCGGAAGAACAGAGATTGGTCAATAGTTGAATTTTTCTTTTCACCTTTATACACCGAACATAAACGGACCAGCTTAAGGTCAAAAGGGAATACAACACTCTGTAACATTAAATTGATGATATGCAGCAAAATATCACACCCTGCGGTCGACACATGTTTTAATAGAATGAGTTTTATTTCATCATACTCTGCAGGTACGTTATTTTTATGTTTTTAATCAAGCTGTCGACTTCATGCGCGGTGATAGGCTTCAGTAAAATAAAGTTAGGTAAAGGGCAGACAGGATCACTGTAGACACGACTACTCCCCAACGCACTGTTTCTTGGGTTTCCGACATTAGCAAAGAAATTATTAATCGCATTTACAATTTCGAAGCCAGACAGCTTAGCACTGGCGGTTGAGATTTCGTTTATTTGAAGAACATTCCTTTTATGTATTAGCTGGTTGACCTCTCGCCATAACTTTGTTCCATCACTATATACCTGGGGAAATTTGTTTATATAATACTCACTTTTCGCATGCCTCCTTTTAGCATTCAGGCTATTTCTAAACTTCTTAAATTCTTTGAAGAGGAGAACATCGCGTGTTTGCAAAATATTATGGTACATCTGATTTTTGCGTTGGATTTCGTTATAAAGCGTTTTGTTCATTCAGGGTTTCCTATACTTTTGCGGGTTGCGAGTCCAAAGATGAATGGGGAAAGCCTTGTTATAACACTGCAAGAACTTGGTTATAAATGCGGAGTATGCCACATTAAAGTCGTCCATCTCGTAAATACTATCCCAATTACTACTTTCAATCAAAGACCTGAATGTGCATAAATATTTATCATTATTATCTCGGAATTAATATTTAGGCCTGTTATACGCTTTTTTCTTGTGTCCAATATAAATGAAACAAAAAGAACAGGTAAATGGTCACTAATATCTGCAGAGAGTACGTCAGATTTAGTGTCAGGAGATATCTAATTTGTAACACAGATATCCGGTGGTGTAGACGTAGTAGGTGTTATCCTAGTGGGGATAGTTATGCTATTGAAACAAGCATGTGAGGAGATTAGACTAAACAATTCACAAGTTTAGATCATCAGTTACTAAGTCTATGTTGATGTTGCCCATCAGGAGAAGTGGCAGCTTTGTCGAACTGACATATAAAAGAAAGCTCTCAAGAAAATGTAAGAAATGCACCCTATTGCCCGGAGGTGGCCTATATATGCCAGCAATGATAACGTGGTAGGGCAACGGTAAAACATTGAACATTCGGTATTAGAGTGGAAAATTCATAAACGACAGAATGGGAATAAAAATCTTTTACATACACAGCGAGGTCACCTCCTCAGCGATTTGGCCTAAAAAGGCCGTTATGCTTATGATCAACCAAGCAAAAATAATCTTCATGCGATGTAGCCCAAGGTTCAGTCGGAATAACAGCATCAAAATTCGCTTTTAAAGGAGAGACAAAATGCTCAAGTTGGTCGCCCTTATTGTTCATGCTACGTACATTTAGGTGAATAGTAGAGAATGTTTTGACCATTGCTGTGAAATTAGCATTGAAACATGCGTTATTGTTCGAATTAAGGCAGGTCACTTTTCCGCAACAGATATTGACAAATAACTACACCTTTCAATACATGAGCGAAGGAGAATATAAAGAGAAATATCGATTCATTGATCAAGTCAAAGTTTAATGAGCATGCAATGACGTTTCGGAAGTCCTACGGCTTCCTTGTTCACCTAGGTGTGCAACCGAGTACGTGAACAAGAAAGTCGTACAGCTTCCGAAACGTCATTACGTTTCGTTAAACTTTGACTTGGTCAGTGACCTTATATTTTTCTTTAGGCCACCACCTGACCAAACGATGTTTCGTCAAACTTTTGATTACATAGAGCGAAGAAGGAGTGTCTGGAAGTTTCACTACCAGCATAGTATGTTCTAGAGCTCAGTTTTCCAGGTGCTGGTATGTGTGTTTCTTTTTAAATGCTTATCTGTACTCGGAGGAAACAGAATAATATTTCCAACTAATATTCTTGTTTGAGTGTTTCTCACAGATCCAGATAAGAGGAACAGACCATATCCGCGTCTTTGTCTGTTTTTCGATATCCGCAGTAAATAAAGCGTACAGCTTCCTCTGGGTTGTTTCTAATTGTTCGTTTAAGCAATTCTAATTAGGACTCCTTACCACTCACGCGTACTCAAGAATTAGCCTTACAAAATATTTATCCGCAATATGTCTTACATCCTGTGTAGATTGCCTCAGTTTTTGTCTCCAGAAACATAACGTTTGGATATTTTAGACCATATATCTTCTATATGCATGCCTCAATTGAAATTCTGCGGTATTGTTACTCCTTGATATTTAAACTGAGTTCCATTTGCAATATGTGCCACCAATAAAATAATGGAACGAAAGATCACAGTTGTTTGTTGTATGCTTATTATATTGATTACAAATGATCTGTTTCCATGCTCCATCTTTGTGTCATTTGCTGAATGCCCGTAAAGATTTGATAATCATAAGCTGGTCATCCGTGCTTCTCGCCGTAGAATAAATTAGTCATCAGCGAAAAGCCATAGATGTGAATTTCGTTCCTTGATAGGTGCATGCAAAATTAGAAAGCGAAATGACATGCCACCATCTAAAGGGTGCATAAGGAATAGTTACATCGTAATTTTGGTATGAATTCATGGGATATGCTTTGACGGACGCACAGGCTTTAGATGACTTTACTCGGATCTGAATTTCTGAAAAAGTGCTTGCGCACTAAAATCTGAACATGGTCCTTGTTTGATGCGTGTTTGGTAACAGGAGTGGTACCAATAAGGAATGGACATAAACGAAAGGCGGTCCTGACAGGGAGAAAAATACAACGGCCACTAGGGCAAAAATTTCTCAAGTCCAAAGCGGAATGTGTGCAACTGACACTACTGCCAAATTAAATCAAAATGGGCCCAACCGAAAGTGCTGCCAAATTTCATCAAGGTCGTGTGCTGAGGTCCGCACCGCTTTCTCCATGTACTAGTTAGCGCTCTAAAATGATCGTTTCCATAGAATGTCCTACCTTTTCAAGGTAGCTCCTGTACAGGGCGAACAAGGGCTCCACGATCGCCGACTCCACGAACAGCTCTTCCGGCAGACTTGGTCTGACCTGCCGATCCCCAGTCATGTTTACGTACTGTCCTTCGAAACAACGGACCGCACTCTGCCTGCGTCCTGGGAGCGGCCAAGCGCTAACGGTCTCTGGTTGAGTGACCGTGGTGTTGCCCATTGTGGCTGGTCGGCGGCTGTTGGCCACCACGCTAAGGAGGCCTCGCAGGACGGCAGAGCCAAGGACCGGCACCACCAGGGGGTCCACACCTACCAGCAGTGCAGATAGGAAGGACACCAGGCTTGGGGAGATGAGGAGCGTGTTGCGAGCCTCAAAGTAGTCGACACGGGGCTCGACGTGCAACGGTGGCCACCGGGTCTCGAGGTTCTCTTCTGGCCTGTCTAGGTTGCTCCAGTACAGGTCGCTGGTTTCTATCTGTTGCAGGACGTACTCTTGAAGAAGTGTCGGCTTTGCAAACGCTGTAGCAGCAAAGGTGGCAGCATTTCCGGTGAAGTTGGTCTGTGTTGATAAAAACAAAATATTTCTGGAACAATGAATGGTTGGCTTAGATCCGGATAGGATCACTTGCGAGCCAAAATGTTCCTCTTGATTCTTAATTAAAGGTAATTATTCATTGACTCTATCGCACTATTCTTTCTTGATATACCCCTTCCCCCCTCCTCCGAGAACTATTGAGATAGCAGTAGCGCAGACATACATGGACAGAGGGAAGAAGACGAACACAGCGCTCTCTGTCCCTGTCTGTCTGCGCTACTACTATCTCAAGCTATTGATTACACTTTCCAATTTGTTCCTTAA
>JAJIZL010039896.1:0-13584 GCA_023969395.1 Amblyomma maculatum
GGGGGGGTTGCTCGTCGGTCGCCGAAGTACGAATGCCCGTTGCATTCACCAGTGTTGGACAAACTCGGCGACGAAGCATCCAGATAAAACCACAAAGTGTGAATACTACAACCTAAAAAAGCAGCCGCGAGTGGCTGGAATCTTTTGTGACACAAAACAATAGGGCGAGTCTCGGCTATACTGCGCGTAAATAAACAAAGAACACGAGATCTTTTCTTTCAGTACAAGCATAGTGACAAGTCTGCACGGCAACGGGCTGCCAGCTGCAACAAATATAGATTACAAACTTCGCAGCAATGCATGCTTTTCTGAGAACACTGGAAAACCCCAGCAGTGCACATAGCTGTTATATTATTTCGTGAAATGTAATCTCTAAAATGACTAAGAATCCGCTCCAGTGTTTTTCCCTCCAGCACATAAAACTTTATCAGGCACCTGCAATTTGAAATGTACTGTTTCGTCAGTCGTTGCAGGTTAGTGAACCTAAAAAAAGGTTTGTATCATTGTTCCCGTGCGGCTAGTGAGGTATTTATCCCCAGTGCCGACTGGTGCAACACTGGGCCAATATAGTTCAACGCTCGTCAGTGGCGCGGCGTTGGTGTCCTTGGTGCTGAATGCATGCAAAAAACGGAGTTTGTCAGCACATCTATAAGTAGGTGAAATATATAGTCTAATGGCAGACGTAGGCTAAACTACATAGAATATTTAAAAATACTATTCTTCGTCTTTTACTAACTCCTACACCACAGTGACTTCACGATATTCTTTTTGAAAGCAAAATTTCTTGTTTTGTGTGTGTGTGTAGTGAAACGATATACTTGCTTTCAATTTATATATAAAAGAGGCGTCACGGAGGTATTGATAATATGTTTCAGTTTTATGGCAGGAATTAGCAAAGCCAAATGTTCATTGAGGCTGATAGTTTTGAATGTTAGCAGGTTGAATCATCAATTTTTTTTTTTTCAAATAAGCTTTTCTTTCATATCTGAGAATCAGGCCAAACTATGTAGTAAAAAAAATCAGATAATTTGCATTCGTCGGTAGATGATCGGTATGCTCAAAGTAATCAAAGAATGATGAAAGAAAACTACCATCGAGACTTATTTTAGGTTTATCTATCGAAAGTGAAACGTTTCTCTTAAACTAGCCCTGTGTACGTTGCAAAAATATGATATTCGGCGCATTATCTTATTTTGCAGATTGATTCGATTTCCTCGAAAATCAAAGCCCTTTTCCATCAACATGTTTTTCTCATAACGTTAATTAAAGTCAAAGGAGATTTTCCAAATGTGCATTTAAAAACTGTGACCTGCTGAAAGCGTGACAAGTTTTCACGCACAGAAGCTGCAGTATGGCTACCAGGCGTAGTTTTCATTAGTTAGTCGAGAACTTCAATACCCTCAAGCTTTTTACTTACCTCCCAGATCCAGCGAAAATATATTTAGCATTTCGTTTAGAAAACATCACGACCCCAGAACCTTGGGCGGATCCCTAGCCCTTGGACTCATCAAGCAAAACCGCTTGCCACCTGAAACTGGCAATGCATCAGCTTCAGTTGAGGAGTTAGTAAATTCAGTTCAGTTCAGTCGTTCAGTTGTGTCCGATTCTTCGTAACCCTATGGACCATATCACGCCACGTTTTCCGGTCTCTCACTATCTTCCTAACATCACATAACTTCATCTGCAGCGCCTCGAGGATGCCATCTAACCACCGCATTCGCTGCCTACCCCTTCTCCGGTGACCCTAGACCTTTCCCAACATCAAATCTTTCTCCAGCGACTCCTCCCTTCTCATCAGATGACCAAAGTAGCTGAGCTTTAACTTTATAATTTAACCCTCCAATGAGCAGTCAGGGTTTATGGTCGACAATATCGACTGATTTGATCTTCTGGCCGTCCAAGGAACTCTCAGGAGTCTCCGCCAGCCCCACAATTCAAACGGGTCAATTCTTCGGCGGTCAGCCTTCTTCACAGTCCAACTCTCACATCCATATATCACAACTGGAAAGACCATAGCACGAGTTATACGGATCTTGCTCTTTACTAGGCGGTCAAGGCTAGCCATGGCTCTCTTTCGCAGAAGCAGGCGTCTCCTAATTTCATGGCTGCAGTCTCCTTCCGGGGTAATCTTGGAAGGAGACTGCAGCCATGAAGTTAGGGGACGCCTGATTTCAATAGTAAATTAGTAAATGGTAATTCACTGTCCCTTTAAGCCATTATTGCAGCGAAAGCGCCTATTCTAATATGTATTGAAATTGGATTTGAATGCATATAAAGTAACCAGACAATCGGAATGGAGACAGTTTATACTAAAGCTATGAAATAACAGGGTGTTGGTTACTAATGTTCGGCGTGCCGCGACTTTACCTTAAGATTATAGAAGGAATATACCGTGTGACTCGAGGTTCCGAACACGCTAAAAGGCACACTGTCAATCTCCAAAGATACTCTGAATGTATTAGCAATGAGCTATGTGACTTTAAGGAATAATATTGTTGTAGCTAGGTATAAAATCATCGGTATTAATTAGGCACCACAAGACATTAACCATCAAGCATCACAAGAAGCATCCTGCCGAACCTTGCGTAAAACGTACTGCAATTGTACTGCTGCTCCTTTTGTAACCCACTGACACAGGCGGTAGTCACTGACGGTAATTTCAGGGCAAATGCATAGTGTACTCTGCCTGCGCGTAGTGCCTTCGAAGCCGGCCGCAAAGTTGAGCACTTCAGTGTATTGCCACTTTCTTACGCAATGCTGACAATGGCACCGGCTGTCTGAACAAGGCTTAATAGCGTACTGCATTTGAACACATTTATTATTTAATTTTTCGGCATGATCACACTTGGCCTAAAGGTTTTCCATCAACGGTATTTTATCCCAAGGATAACACGTGTTGCCCAGTTATCCCAGTGACCAGCTTTCACGTCTCTAGGAACCAGATGGAAAGCCATATTGGTCTAGCTTTCAGTACGAAAATAATTATATTGGCTTTCTTTGCAGCAATCGTGTACCATTGTGGCTCGCGTGTTTTCCACAACACAGACAAGGCGTCGAGGGAAGAAAGAGGCTTGTGCCGTACAAGAAGCATGCGAAACGTGTGTGCATGCGCAAGAAAGCTGCAAGGTACAGAAGGACAAGGAAGTAATACAATGGTGTTGAAAGTTCAATTTATTTCCACTATATTTGAGCTGTTCATTTTTATGGGCGCATTGAATGATGCTTTGATGAAGCAGGTCAAGAACCTGAACAGGCCATACAGAGCATAACGACAGGGCAGGAAAAGTGGTTCATTCACTCTAATGGCACACTTTCTTTTGTTAGTATTCATTTGCGCTGGTTCATGAGTGTTGGGAGTGCAAAATAACGGAGCAAATGAAAAAGGGTTTATGCTAAGTATCATGAAGACGTGAAAAAAATTAATGCGCATCTGCTTCTTAGCACCCAGTCTAAACTGAAAAATACGAATTTCGGCTGCGCAGCCCTCTGTGCTTATTCCGAAATCGATTAAGATAGGGCTCTTGGCTCAAGTGCTGCTTCAGCGCCTGGATTTACAAGTAGGCATCCACGGAAGTTTGCTTAGCTTTTGTGTTCTCGTGTTTTCGCATTGTGTACTCTCCGGTTAACACGCCAACAATTGCATTTCATGGTTTTTGAGCTATATTGCCTTTTATTTGTGAACGACGGCAGCATACCGTTGGGGCTTTCCATTGCTTCACAGTGTACTGAGCACTGATAATGAACTGATAAATAAGAAAGGAGCGAAAGACACGTATCTTGCCTCGAGGAATTCTCTAAAGTGATAGACTGGTACAAAGCAAAATGTGTTTCAATATTAAAAGCCTAATGAAGTATACTAAATACATGTGCAATATTGTTTCTGTGGTCAAGCATTCAATCTTCAATCTCTACTGTTCATACTCCTCTTGCAGTGCATACCCGCTGGCAAGACTAGACTGTATCTTTCCCACAGAGTCCGCCACACACAGCGGAAAAGCTGGCTGTGTACAGATACCATCTGAAACTAGAATATGCGTCATGCGAACTGCTATAATATGCAAATTTTATCATCCGAGGTAACCAGGGCTTGAATGACTCTGTTGTACATAGCTCAGCGTTTATTCTGAACATACTGAGATCATCAACGTGCAGTGTAGTAGAGCAAAAGGGCCCTAATTAATGCAGTGCACCAGAAAATAAATCTCCCTCATCGTGCAAACAGGCAGTATAGAACGTCTCCGGAAAAAGTGCGTACAGAACCTCTCCATGCGCGGCATCAAAATTGGCCCACTGGAGACGGGAAATTTCATTTGACTTAATCTGGTGTGCGACATAATTCTAGTATGAAGAATTCAGTGGTTCCTCCCAAATTTCGAAGAGCACCGTCATGCTTTGGTTCTTCAGACACACAACATTTCACTTCGCCTGAATTTGTGCAAACATCGTTTTTCTCCTTGATTTTACTTTCGCCAACTAGTTGGTGTCTTCGCCAATAGAGTGGGCAACACCCAAAATTCGGCTTGCTTACACAGTTCCGCACGTGCACCCTTGAAATATTTCTTTTTATATTGCGTCTAGCACATAATGTTCACACAGAAATAACTGCGCTATAACATGAGGTACCATAAGAAAGTTCGGGTATAAACGCTTGGGAATGCGAAGTGTGCATAGCCTAAGGCAGCATCAAATAGGGAATCTTTCTTGAGGATGTCGTCAGTCGCACTTTCCTGCCATGCACGTGGCTCTAGCTAAAGAACGCGGTGCACGGCAGTATTGAGGCGCAAAAGATTGAACATCAGGAGCTCCGTGATGCAACCTTCGGGATGAGCCGCGAAGACACAATTCACCTCGCGGAAGCGTCCACACTCAAGTTTTTTTTTTAACCTTTGCAGGACTTTACTGTGTCCTAAACTGCACCTAAAACAACAACAACGATATTGGCTCGTGCAAAAATACAACCACGAATGTCGGTGACACAATTCCGCGTAACTCGGATGGTAACACAATTGCCGTAAAATAAAAAGCATGCTGGTACGCTTGTCAATGGTGAGAATGTTCAGCTGCAATGCCATATAATCACTCGTACTCGAGTAACGCGTCTAGCCGGTAAATGAATCCGAGAGTTTATCATCACACCTGTCAAGGTCGTAACTGTAAGTCAAATAGAACACTGTAAGAGAGGTTTAAGATATTGCCTTCTGATAGCGCGTTGTAGAAGGCAAAGAAAAACACCGACGGCGAGCTATGTTACACCGTTTTCCAGGGTGGCCAACACACTTTTAGGCAAGCTCGCTTCGTCAGTACACCGATACGCTGGGTTACGCTATCAATTCTACGAGAAAAGTAGTGAAAGTTTCAAAATCCTCTACCGACCAGTCTGTACTTATCAGTTGTGACGGGGGAACGGCGATGATAGCTGCCACAGCTTCGTTTGTTGCCATTAGTGCCGCCTCTTACGTGTTGGGGCATTTTTCATATCCCACTAGCACAGCCGCTTCAGCCTTGAAAAGTATCGCACGCTCTCCGAGACTGAAGTCGACGGAGTGCACGCCAGCTGTCGCTTCAAGAGCTTCGTTGCTGGGTTCAGAAACTCAATCCGTGGCCTTTGCAAGCGAAACAATTGTGGCGACGGCAACGACTGCATGACGCAACGGTGAGCGGCAGCTTTCATGCTTCCATTTCTGCAGCTCCACACCACTCACCACGCGCTAGTAATCATGGTGTTCGTTTACATGATGGATTCCATCATTTTATACAACTACGTAGTTGGATAAATCTGTTTAAATTGTACTGGCGTAAAAAATGCCTTCACAACTTATTTTCGCAGAATTTCAGCAAAAAATGCATCTTTGCTGCCGGACAGCAACGCCACAGAACATTGTACTATTCATCCAACATAGATATCAACCCCGCTTCACGCAAGCCGTTCGAAAATCTCAGTGTGGCTTAGGGGGCCCCTTTACGACTTTCAAGGCTCCCAGATTCGATTCTCATATCACCTTCCCATCCGACAGTTGCTCGATGTGTCATCTGGAACTCTGGTACCAATATATACTGCCTGCTCGGCTGACGTGTATTCCACCTGCCATCTCCCGTAATCCAGAGGCTTGATCAACATTTTTCGTTCATTATCCCACCGCAGATTCATCCTTCTAATCCGTTTACTGGTTTGTAAGTGAAGAAAACTATAACGCCGAGTTCCTCATTACACCAGCGTTCGCATTTGCCCCACTGTGTGAGACGTCAGTGCTTCGTATGACCATGGCACGTTACGGCAGGTCGAGCGAGAGGAATTTCGTTCGTTTTATAAGCCACTAGGGCTCGCAGTGATAGTGTGGACCCCTGGACCATTCTTCTTGGGCCGCACAAAGGTTGCACTGAGGCTGACGGCGACGCCTGTCAGGGCTGAAACGGGCACCTAAGAGCTGCGCTCTCAATCAGGCCACATTGTAAAAGCAATGCCCCATTACCTAGGGAGTAAAGGAAACTGAGGTGAACGCTAACAGGGTCATTACACAAAAGAAGGGCAACATGAAAACCCTAAACGTGCCGATCAGTCAGTTTATCGTTATGCACAAAGTCTTTTTTTAAGTAATCGCTAACAGAATCAAGACACCCTTTCTCTTCAGCCAACCAGATGATCCAGCAGACGTTTTCAACGGCTACGTAAAAAATAAATAAAATCAGCACATGGGAAATATACCTAACACCTTAACATTGCGGTAAGTTTACGAGAATGCAAATATTATACTCATTCACAACCAAAGCAGCCATACAAGCATTGCGAAATTAGAGAGCAGATTCGTTCCACCAGTTAATAATTATTAGCTGTTAACGATGCACCACTATTTTTGCGCACAATCCCAGATAGCCTTAGAGTGGGGGTGGCAGCTGTTCCGGTCTCAAAGGAGATGCCCTTGACTTGCGTGGCCAGCTCAGCTGCAAATCATCTACATGTACTGACAGAAGAGGTTGACCGTTTGGTGCCCAGCTTTCGCCGGTTCAGTCCAGTGTGGTAGGAGTCAGAATTAACATACAAACTCAAACTTTATACAGAGCAAAAGACGATACAGCGGAATTCACACTAACACTTAAAAACGAGAGGTTCGCAAAAAGGCAATACAGAGCATGATCCTAAGAAGGCTTTCAATAACCAAAGAACATTTAAAGCACTGAACAATACACGGCAGTGTCAAACAAACATCACCAAATTGTTCACCGGGCACTGCCGATGTCACGATGTGGCCGTCCTGTAGACTAGCGCCACTCCTTCGTAGATCTCGCAGGCGTGTCGAAAAGCGGAGTGACCCCGGGAGCCGAGCAGTAGCAAGGCAACACTCGCTGCAACACTAGCTCTAACACTTGCTGGCTGGGCCGAAGCGACGCGACCTCATAGTTAGGGCACGCCGTGTCGCTCTTTTACAACGCGCCAAGGCAGGCGCCCCCATTCACGTAACTTCAACTATCTCGAGATGACCAACATCTTCTCGGTCAAGGTAAGTCACCGTCGCCGCTGAGTGGTGAGGAGGGGGACATCGATGTGCGCAAGGCTACGCGCTCTCTTTGAGAGGAAAAGGAGACGTTTCTCCATTGCTCTGGAATGCATTATCCAACGCCACGCGCGCGCGCATTCGCGCGACTCTTACTCGATGAAAATGTGCCCCGGTTTCATGAAAATAAGCTATATATGAACTAATTGGAAGATATCTACACTGGCAGCTAAGATACCATTGCCTTCATACTGCAATACAGTTCTGATAAGGAAGAGCGTTAAGCTATTGGGCACTATCTCACCTGTCTTAGTCACGGTTTGCTTCAAGTGAAGTTTTGAGAGGCCTACATTGAGAACAGATCGCGATATAGTTTGGTACATATTCCATCTCTTGCCTAACTCCCTGTCAATGTTTCTTAGATCAGGAAAGAAGAAAAACGAATACAAAGGCGGAATAATGAGCTAGATAGCCAAAGCGGAACGGTAGGCTTAAATGTATAGGCAGAAGCATATAATATGTTAAAGAGAATGAAAAAAAAAAACAGCCATTTATGATAAGCAGCGACGCATTTCAAGTAATTCGGTAGTACTTAGGAGTGGTAGTGGCTGCAGATCCAGACCGGGCGAAGAAAATAACTCGAAGCGTAATATTGGGGTGGTAGGTATTTTGCTGGCACTCTCAGAGCATGAATGACAGCTTATGGTTATCATTCTGAAACGAATACCGGAGGATGTTGTTTGTATTGGTGCAAATTTCAAAATAATTTCATGGGCTTTGGATCCATGTTACCTTGGGGCAATACTGGAATCCAAGGCTTTCTGTATATGCCGAATTGCCGTGGGTCCACCAAAGAGTATATACAGAGAAGCAAAAAACTCAGAACATGTTGCAGCGCGGTGCATTACAAGCTTCACAAACCGATATACCCACTGACTCAAAAATCATCTCTTAGGCTGTTTTACAACATAACGCGTTCAGCGCAGATTGGTCAGCCTCGGTGATCTGTGGCAAGATAGCGAGCTAAATTACTGTGCGCATTATGTGCCAACGCGGTGGCTATTAGAGATTAGGGAGGCTGCTGCCAAAGCAAAATTGACAAACAACCACCGCATGCCCGTCTGCATTTTAGGGGATGCCAGCAGAGCACGTGAAATCGTTTGGTGTAGCCATCTGCGTGACAGAGGTTGGCCGCCATTTGTTACGGAATGGGGCCGCCTATCATCATGACATTTGTAGCCTTGTAGCGCACACTGCGTTTTTAAAGATTTTTACCCCTAAATTTTTACCCTATTTTATCGACGAGCTCGAATATCGCAAAAGAACTCACTTCTAAAATAACAAACTAAAAAGTGAAGTTACGTCTTTAGTGAAGTAGCAGATTAAGTTGAGTAGTCTGCATCTTGTCTGGTGTCCGACATAGCCCTCAATATAGCCCCTAGGCTGAAATAAATGTATACCCATACAAGATTTTTCAAGATGTCGAACATTTTTAAAATTCCCATATGTAACAACATTGTTCTGGCTTTTCTGAATTTTCATTTTGTAGTTGTAGCGAAACCATTCGTAGTGGGCCGCTCTTGGTGATTTAATGCTCTGTTTCTTGTCGCGAGCTGGAGGCTAGCTGCCACAAGGCTTCCAACCGACAATAATAGAGATCACGATGCGACATTCATGCTTTGCCCTCGGAGCAGGTAGCCCCTCCTAAATGCCTACCGTAATACGTTAACAGATGTACCAGTTTCTCACCAGGAAAACTATCACCCGGTTTAGATTGTCGTCATATGGCTAACTCTCCGCAACACCTTGACAAGCGCTCAAACATTCTGCCGCAATCAGAATCAAGCAGATTAATAAGCTTACGAAGCTAAATATCGTCCTCGCTTCGCTTATCTCTATGATAGTGCTCTTAACTCTCATTTAGTGGAGTAATGCGAGACTAGTTTCTATTTTTGTGTTTTTTGTTTCCAGGTCTTCCTTGTGCTTTATTCTGCTAGCAAGACGTATGGGGATGTCACGCAAGATTCCTAAACTAGTGGATTGAACGGATGTTCTTGGACGCTGAAGCCGTAAATGAGCCAATTTATTCCGTAATCGAAAGCATATGCTGCTGATATGATTGATGTTAGTGGAGCGCGGAACACAACGTAGAGAGCAGGCCGCTTATGTGCAGGAGAAGAGGATGCGGGTGGCAGCGCGGCATTAAACGACTCCGCTTGGGGTACTATAGCACGGCTGTTACTTTAGTTGTACCGATATTTCGTATCTTTATCACATTAAAAAATGGTTTGTTTTTCATCGCATTGTGTCTATTGTATCTAAAAATGAATTCGAGTCTGCGATCCGGAATAAGATTTTTTTATCACGAAAAAAACTTGTATGTAACTAAAATTCGTAGGAGAGCAGCGCAACAAGTTTTGAAAGTGCGCACTTCAGATATAGTATCCTCCGTCGAAAGCTGCTGATAAAGAAATCTGTCAAATTTCTTCCGCTCACTCTAATTTTTCGTGCCCGCAATCTCGGCCGAAGTTCCAATTCCGCGTCGCTTTGAAATGTGCCGTTCTCATCCTGATCTGGTTCACCCGAACGCCGGAAGCAGACGTCAGTTCGATTGTGACTGACTGTCAGGGGCTTGTGAATCAGTTGTTATTGTATCCGTAAAACATCCAGCAGCCCCGCGCTGTGCTATTGTTCATATTGCTCTGTCAATAAACTCATTGTTCTTCACTGATAATGGTGGAATCTGCTTGCGCCGCTGGTAAACAATAAGCTTGCTTGTCCGGCCAGCACAATGGAGGAGCGATTGCTGGCGCGCACTCTATGCAATAAACAGGGAACGCTCACTCGTGTCCTGAAAAAACAAGTCGCTGTAAGGACACGTGGTATATAACATAATTGCACTGAGTTATTGCTAGTGCAGAGAGCAATATTAGTTTTGCGTTTCGTTTATGAACGCGCTGCAAGAACCACTATATACCGCTGCAATATATCTCTCTTTTTTTTTTTTTTGCTTCTAGTGAAGAATCATGATAGATATTTCAAGTAGTTGTTACACAAAGTAGGCCAATGTGAAAGGGTCTTCGTAGAAATCAAAGTTCGTGGAGTCAGCCGCGTGCAATGTACAGCGTAAGGATAGGTTGCCGCTTGCACGCAGGACGACCCGCTCAGTCAATAGCTACGGCCATGCATGAGCTGTATTTAGCTGCTCGCTTCTTACTTTTTCATTTCTCCCACAGTTCCCGTTCCAAGTGTCGAGGAAGATATTGTACGACGATATAAATTATATGCTTTTCCCTTTGCCCTTGTGCCGCTCTATGTATTTTGCTTTACCGCGATATGATGTACTCCAGAATGCGACAAATGCTTCTCTCGCCATGCACGAAAAATTCCTTAAGCTACACACTGCGACGCTGCTAATTTAAAGGCCACTAGTAAAAACGGGCATTGTTGTGTCTACGATAAATGGCAACATTTATGTTTCTCGTAAAGCCACTGACACTGTTTCATCGAATTCAAAGGTGCATTAGTGGTTATCAAACATTATGGTATCGCAGCGCTTTCAGACAAGGACAATGGACTAGGGACACACAAAACTGCGCTGAACTTACAACTTTATTTCGGACGCTTATGATCCGCGCATTTATATTTGACAGAAGGAACTGGACACGCAAGCGCACTCACAAGACAGATATAGCAATCTCAGTAGCAGCATTGCAATATCTCGCATTCTCAGATACCGAATCGCAATCCCAGTGGCCGTATCACAATCTCAGTACGAGAAGGTCGCCCCACAAAAAAAAAAAACTACAACAACAACGAACGTGGTGCAACAAACACTGAAGAGGCTATAAAAATCAAGGCATAGAAGCAAGTAAAAGCAAAATGCAGCGTGATAAATAAAAAATGGCATGGAAGAACCAACCATAAACAAGGCAAAATCATGAAAAGGTGAAGATGCATGAAAAACGGCCAACAAAAAACATGCCAAAAAAATTCCATGAGATGAAAGATAAAAACAGTTAAAATTTTATCAAAGAGACAACAATTAACAGCCAAAAATTCAATGAAAGCTATAACCAGGTGAAAGCAAGACGTCAGTGAGGTGAGAATTAACAAAATGAGGTAACAATTAACAGCAAAACTGCAATGCGTAGCTAAAATCAGGTGCATATCGTAAATGAGGCGAAATGAGCAGGTCAAAACAAAACAAAAGTGCGTTAGTGGTGTTTCATTAAATTTGAAAATGAAATACTGTTGTGGGGTGTTATGCAAAGGGCACAAATTAAAACCTAATTACACACCGCGTTCTCTACGATACCTCAATGCACTGCCATTTCTTGATAAGCCCGATTACCCATTCTTTCTAATCAGATTATTAAGCTTATGAAAAATGCGCTTGAGGGACGGACTTTGGAAGACGACTTGTTTAGGATGATAGTACATTTAAAGGTATTGTATCTACATGCGTATTTCGAAACGCTGTGGACCTTAGTAATGTGCGCCGCATAGCCTTTTGTCTAGAGTTTTGTTGACCTAATGTGTCCTGTGATGATTTTTCACATTTTGTTGATAAAACACTGTTTTTCTAATACCTTGTTCCTAGTTCGTGTTACTTTACATGGTTTCACTGTAATAAGTACAATGTTGAAAAAAAAAACATAAAAAAGCAGTCATAGCTACGAAGTTCCGTGCGCACTGCCAACAACAAATACGTAGGTTTGAGTTCACTCCGCGCCGGATGCCTCATTTTGTTACTCTGAAAGTAGTACGAGCGAATTTAGAAGCCTTTGATTATTTTTCTGGGCTTTAAATATTTGGATTAGGACTTCCGCTGTAATAATAGGAAGGAGTTACAAACGTTTCTCTATATTGCACTTCACGAATGCTCTGCGAGATTTCAGATGGAGAAAGCTTCAAGGAAGCGTATATGCATGCCAACGGGAGTTAGAAAGAGAATTTACGAACTAACGCTTGAGCTCAACAGCACCGACGCTATCGACAGCCGTAAGCGATGCTGCAACGCTCCCTCTGGTACGTCCAACGCGTAAATGCAGTGTCGATGGCGACTGGAGCAGTTTCATGCTTCCAGATGCAGCACGTGATCACGATGTGGGATGCTCGAACAGCTAAGTTCTAGAAAAGTTAATGAACGCTTACAGATGGAAAACACTAGATTTCTGCGGTGTATCTCTGTACGTCACATCATTCAGCATTTACACCCGGAGGCACAGTGACAGACTTCATGATAATTGTGCCATCTGAATTTCAGAAAGTCAAGAACTTATGCAATAAACCGATGCTTCCTATTAGGCCTTGTAGCTGCCGGGGCGTCGTAGGGATTAAAAATACAGGCCAAACTTTTCGTAACCCAATATGTTAGAGGCAAGAAAAGACAAAAGGAAATAACTGTAATCAATTTATAATCTGTTTGGCTTTTTAGTGTAAATTTATATAAATGCTGCTGAACCTTCCCTTGAAGCATCAAATTCTAGTCTCTCCACCTGACTTCGGGCTTTGCCTGCTGTGTTTCGTTTTATAGTATAAATATATGTAAAGGCCAAATAATCCTCCCTTGAATAATCAGAGTGTACTCTCTCCACTGGACTATGGGCGTTGCTTGCTCTGTTTGGCTCTTTAGTGCAAATTTACTTAAACGCTACTCACCCTTCCCTCGAAGCATCAAATTCTAGTCACTCCACCTGACTTCGGGCGTTGCCTAGTGTGTTTCGCTTTATAGTATATATATATATATATATATATATATGAAGGAAAGAAGCCAACAGTCGGTGAGGCCAAGGAAAGCGTTGGGGATGTTACTTTATGTCCTTTTTTTTTTTTTAAGGTTTACTTGGATAATCACAGAAATTAATAATGTAATCTTGTTTAGTGGAAAGATAATTAAACACAAAGTAGCAGAAAAAACAACGTGCCGATGGTGGGATCCGAACCCACGACCTCCGAATATCGCGTCCGGTGCTCTTCCAACTGAGCTACATCGGCCGCTGTCCCCCCTGCTACTTGCTTGGGTATTTATGTTGTCTATATAAGAACCTTGAGAGTGTTCACCAGCGCCACCCTCAACCATAGCGGCGGA
>JAJIZL010039903.1:0-14927 GCA_023969395.1 Amblyomma maculatum
CAACGCCTACCTCGTAGCTGCAAATACCTGGTCGGTGACAACTGTTCCAAAAAATCAACTCTTAAAATATCAAAACATGACTAAATGGAACAAACGGACATTTATTAACAATATTGATTGATTTCGATAGCGCCAAGCGGCATGCTTGCGCAATGCACTGGATCGGCACTTCTCTCTCGTCTCCTGTCAAAATTTCATTAATATAATCAAACTGGCCGGATTCAAATAGCTCTATGCGTATGGCCAAGTTCCTGCTTTGGAAGATAAAGGAAAAAAAAAAAAGCTTGTCTGATTACGTGCCCACTACAGCCATTACAAACTCCTCTGTGTGAAGCGAAATATCCACTAAGATGTTTTTCTTTTATACAGACAGCCTATATGGAGATGCCATTAACTCAAATTTCAGCAAGGATGAGCAGTAACTTAAATGTTTAGGTGTAATATATACCACGCAGGATGGTGCGCGAGCGTGAAAGCAGCAGCAGTAGTAGCAGCAGCAGAAGCACGAAGCGTCGCCGCCGGAGGCGCACCACGGAGACTTCGTCCACGTCCTCGACGGTGCGTATACTGGACAAGGAGAGGCCGGAAGACGAAGACGAGGAAGCGTATTCGGGTGCAGGCGAGGAAGGTGGCGACGCCGGTGAACCACTGTACTCACACGGAATGTGCCGGGATCCCTCGCCCCCGCGCCATCCGCCGCGTTTCATCAACCAGAAGGCCGCAATGAACCGCAAGGTGCGTGGTTGTGCACATCGAATAGTCAGTTCAATGCATTTCAAAGAATTTCGACCACAACTTGTGGTAGACTTCGATCAAAAGAACGGGCATATTCGTTAACACCCACCCGAGTACTGCAGCCATACAAATGCAAAGCAGAGATACACAACTTTTCAGGTATTCGCATTATTAGGATAACAATTACAGCGTCCATGGCGAATCTTTGTTCAAACGTACAGTATTTCGAAATGCTGGATAGTTTTCCGTTGCAGCGGTAAGACAGCGCTCAGGTGGATATTGATGGTATGCAGTATTTACATTTATTAGAGAGATGTAGCTTGCCCGAGACGTGCTACTTTACGTATACCGGTTTACCGGGCACCTCCCACGCAGGCGCAGTGGCGCACCTGCCCCTGTCAATGCGCATGCGCAGGAGGGGTCTGGCAAACCGGTATACGTCTACGCAACAGTAAGCTAAATCTCTGCACTTTCAAATATTACAAGCAGCAAGGCTTTCAAGGTGAGAGAAGGTTACAAAATATATGTTGGCAAATGGTGCTCAAACGTGTTAATACCTGCACATTCAGCAATCAAAGCAGGGGAACGACTCCACAGTTCGATTGCGTAATGAAATAAAAATTGAAATTGCTTCGTTATGACATAACATCGCCGTATCGGTTTTGTATGGCTCAATCGTGACGATCATTTTGCTCACGAAAGCAAGCATGACTCACTGTTCCAAACTGAACTTCTTCGACATATTAGTTACACATGAACGCTTGCGATAATCTGATGACAAAAATCTGGCAGCATGTCGTTGAATGCGCTCCACCTTCTCGATAATTTTGGCATGATATGGACACTACACCACAAAGTAGTACTCATAGTGCGATATTCTTCGAGTTTAACAGTCTAGGGGGTGTTGGTTTAACTCTGGACTGGGATATTTTTAATCGCTTGGACATGCGTAGAATAATTTCCACAGTTATTCCGTGCATATATGTCACTAAGATAAGTATCCCATTTAAGAACGGCAGTAATAACTAGACCTAGCTATTTGATGAACGTGACTGAATTCATACCGCGATCATCAATCAATACAGTGATCATCAAATGACGTAAATGATGTTTCTTTGTTGTGACTGTCGCTAGCGCAGTCTGACAATTTTCGCCGCCCTTTATTCTCACTAGTCCGCGAGCTCGATAAGTTGTTGCTGGTGGGAAATATCCTTAATAACAGGCTAAACGTCACTGTCGTAAGCAAAGAATTTCACATTGACAACTTCATCAACACGTTGAGCAATATTATCGATATATATGAGAAATAAAAGTGATACCAGCACAAACGATCCTTGGGCTACGCGAACTGCGAACAAAGAAGCTTGTCTGGTATTCCAATTTCTTTCGGTCTTTCAATAAGCAAGGGTTGAGGCACACAATCAAATCTCCTTGATAAGTCCAGGAAAAGCGGTTATCAGTGGCCAGAAAAAGTAATAAATTATGTATAATGACTGTGCTGTTGTTGATACATTTTTTTGGCAGAAACTGTGCTGAATTTTCACGAACTAGTTGACGACAGGCTAAAATGTGCTCAAGCAACATGCACATGTGTGCTGATAAGCGAGATAGATCGGTAGTATGCAGCATTTCCTATTCACCGGTGACTAACCAATTATTAAGCAGGCAATTAAGTAAGCATTTAAAATGACGTAAAGATACCAAGAAACTATTTAAGAGTACCGATGAAGGGAAGTGTCAGAAATACCATCCTTTACGTCTTGCTTTAACAAACGACAGTGTACCTACTCGTGGTTTTTAACCAAATTCGGCATGCTAATACAAAACGGAAACAAATCAGCTTTGGAGCGATAAGCGAACGAAGGTTTGTGTGCATGCACTTTGAAAATTGATACGGCATTCATTGACAATGTCTTTAGTATTTCATTTAACCTCATAATTTATACGCAGCTTATCGATAGCTTGTCTACTATCTGAGAGAAAGCACCGAAAATTCCAGGTGAATCTTTTAAGGTAGCACGGGTAACTTCTGTGTTTTTTTTTTATTTTGTAGTTAAAAAACCAGTTTGTTTTTAAGAGTACACGGCTCACTATGTTGACTTTAGTTTTCGCCGTTTTAAGTGGATGTTAAATCCCGGTTGATGCATATACTGTGATGCCTTGCAATCCTACGCCGTACGTGAACAAATTTATGCATGCATTCTATGACGATGATTTTGAACCTATTCAAAAGGTACGATCAGTATTCGAACTAAAGTATTTACACGCTTGTTTGAAAAACGCTGTTCGGAAACACGCTGGTTTATAACGCAATCGTCGCCACCTTCAAGTTATGATATACGGCTTCACTCTTTCAGCAGTCTTTGTTAGCTGACCATACCAGTCCCACTTTGTTGTCCGTGACCGGGATTTATTGCACCAGCCACCATTTCAGAGCCCGGGTTTCAAAATATAGCATTCGTTTTATAGCCTGTGGCTGGGTTGTTGTGAATTTTATTCAGTAGCAGGATAAAAACTATTCCATTTATTTATGTTTATCTGAGCATACGATTCTCCCCCTGCTCTGTCCACTGTCCAGCCGTGTTCCCGTTTAAGCCAGTTGTGTGTGAGCTCTCTTCCTGTTCGTCTCCTGTTCACATCATCCCCATATATGACCAACGTGCTGGGTGGCTTGGGGGTAGTATTTTCGAACACCAACGGAATGAACACGCTAGCTTGTCGGTTAAGCCACTTCATTCACATGAACACTGTGCTCAGCCCGAGTCGTTATCTGCAATCGTAGACACCGCCTTTTTTAACAACAATAATCATCTTCAGCTATAGATATATCTCTACTGGAAGCGAAAAGCCATTGACATTGATGATCTAGCTCGTAGATTTTTATGAGGCATCATCTTTGAAGCTGCTAAATGGACGCAATAATACAGTGTCTGTTTGGTGTTGTAACTTTACTGGAATGGTCAGAAAGAAATAGTGGCATCCATGAACTTTTACACAAAGACGAATAAATTGTTCGCCTCTAGTACATGCTTTCATGCAGTGATTAATCTTTTCGCATCTTTCGCGCATGTTTCACCGTTAACTCATTAAGGTCGTCTGTGTCAATACTTATTCCATTGTCTACGAATCGCCACGCTCATTTGTTCAAATGATGACGTAATGTGCATGTGCTTGTCCTCGACGGTTGCAGGTCACGGGTCTGTCGACGGTTCAGGAGTGCTGCTCTCGCGCGGAGCGCTCTTCGTCTGACAGCGAGCACACCGAAGAGTCTGGCGGGAGCTGCGACTCTGGCGTGCGGAGAGTTGACACCGCGCCGCCACGTCGGACACGAAGGGGGCGACACCTCCCCGACATTGGAGAAAGAGAAACCAGTAAGCTGTCGCAGCTCTGTTGCGTAAAACGCCCGTGATATAAGTGTCATGCATATTTTGGTCCGGCAACACCAGCGCTGCCGGGCCACTATCTCCGTGCACTTTTGAAACAAAAAGAGGAGGGGGGGAGGAGACTTGGCTGAATGAGCATCGCTATTGGAGGTAAAAAGAAGATGAACTATACTATGGGGCATCAAATTATAAGTTCCTATTCTATGGAGACTGATCCGGCGAGCTCGGCTCCAGTGCTGACGAGCCTGTAAGCAGTGGTCTCGTAATTGATGTTATGTGCTAGTCTAAAAAGATGATCTCTGAGCTATTTTGGTATGACAATTCGCTCAGCGCGAACACAGCTCATGTATAAACTCAATGACAGTATAATGTTATATTTCTAGTTTTCTCTAGTTCTGTATGATTTGCTGTGCCTTTTTTTCACTGATAATTTTAATAATCTGTAACTAAGTGTTCCGAAAAGTTGATGACTGCCAATCGCTTGCCTGGTGCTGTTAGATGACACTATGGAAAGCTTGCAAGAGGCCTGCATTGAAGAAATGAGCCCTTTTCCCAACAGCTTATAATGCGCAGCTCATGGTGGGATATATCAGATGCTCCTTGTAGGCGTGTAAATTTTTATTACGCAAGTGTGCCCTTTCGCTCAAGGGAGTTAGATGAACAAACGCCAAATATTGAGCAAGCTTGCGTAACGGCCACAGACGTCAGCGCAGTATACCCCCTCGTAAAGCACATGTGCAGTTCACCTGAAGAATATTAACGCCCTATGTAGACAAAAAAAAAAAGTGCTCATAAGAAAATGGAATACTTTCTTGCGAGTGCTTTTATTCCCATATGCTGATGAAAATTTTTCTCTTCATTTAGGAGCTGAGCTGGAATACAATACAGAACTAAGCGGCTCATCCCCGATGCACCTCCTCCGACCTAAGGACGAAAAAATGCAAAGAATTCTGGACAAGCAGCAGATCGTGGTGACCATCGAAACGCACAAGGGAAGAAGGCAGGTCATCTCCAATTTATTTTCTGTCAAGTGCATGATCGAGTCAGAGCTGAATTTATTTCAAATAACAACACGCCGCTGATGAAATCCTAGTTGTTTTTCTGTTTTTTTTTTTAACGTCCTAACCAAATATTTTCACCCTTTCAATTATTACAGATTTCTCATGAAAAACATAAATTACAAAAAAAAAAGCAATTTCGCTTCTTGCCTTTGTTTTGATGCTTGCGGCAGTTCCGTCACTGCCATCAACACGTACCACATGAAATACTGCCTTTGTTTGTGGTCAGTGTAGCACGAACATGACAACCAAGCTTTTAGAACTAAACTTTCATCTACATTTTTGTTTCATGGTCACCTAAGTTGATGTTTACTGTTCATTATGACTATGCATATAAACCTCCTCATGCGCGCTAAGGTATATAGTTTTATTACGACCATTCGCGTATTAATCACTGCTGCATAAACTGCTCGTTAAAAAGATTACAGAGGTTTGGCCATAGCTATAAGAGCAACATCTTGGGCTTTGTAGGAGACTTGACTCGACAGCTTAGCACGCTCAGTTAGGCTTAGTAAGGTTCAGTTATGGGCGTTATGGCCATATGTGGTCGGGCACGTTCAGACCATTTTCTTGCCTGTGCTTGGTTCGACATAAATAGAAGACTTAGGCTTGATTAACTTTGGCCTTGGTCATGGTCATAGTTATAGTAGTCATGGGCACACATAACAAGTCAATATATAACCATATAACTTAGCTAGGCTAAACGGAAACCAAAATTCGACGAAATTCATCGTGCTAGTATGTAGAATATAGTGCTCTCGCATTCAAATTAACTCGGGAATTGTTATGAGCTACATAGCTCCCGTTGGGCGCATCTTTATGCTTCCGAGGAAAAATCCGAGAGGGCATATATATATAAAATAATGTTCTTCAAATAAGACAAAACTGTGTTCTGTAATAAACTTTGAGAAAGTTGCCGGAATTTGACGAAATATAGGAACCGAAAAGTTTAGTTATGTGGCATACATGTTTGGCATATGGAGCGTGTGTTCCCAGTCGGCTCCTATCATAACGTCTGAGAGAAGCCGCCAATGCTGGAAGATGGGCGAACGAGAAAAGAGGAAAGAAAATTAAAAAAATTCGAGCACACTTTGGCGACCGAAGTGATAAAATGCGATAGCCTGAGTGCTACATTCTGCTACGTGACTGTTGCGCAAGTAGCGATGAATGCTGTTAAGAGTAAAGCGAGCGACTACTCTTTCACATTCTGCGAGTGCATTTATTCAATGAATACTGCTTGGCAGCGACGAGAGCGCGCTTCTTGTATCTTCCCAATTGTTCTACGCTTACTGTTGTGTGGTTGATTTTACCATTTGCGCGGCATTAATTATCAATTAATTAATTACGCAACTCTCATTAGTTAGGGGTAATTATTGTTTAGTAATTGATTAACAATTTACTGAGTAATTAGTAATTAATCGGTAATTAGTAATTAAATAATTAGTCACTAATTAACAATTGATAATTGGTTGGGCATATGGCCATATAAGGCACGCATTCGCGCATACTGTGGTGGTGTTCTGTGACTGGTCGAGACCTCTGTGACGTCATCCCATCTCGACCAATCAGAGCCGCCGCAAAAGCGTGACACTTTTGCTGACGACAACGATGAGGCAATAAAGGCTTTCGTCTTAAAAGTACATGTCGACTATATCTTGCCTTGCGCCGCGGCGTCCCGCAGGTCCAGCCTCGGAACGGCTCCGAGCCCTCCGCCTGTCATTTCGCTGCGTAGGCGCGAGGCGCCACCGTCAGAGTCCACAGACGACTCATTCATGAAGGACCTGAAGCGTCGGCGCAGCCTCAAGGGCCGCCTCAAGGACGACCTCGACGTCACCACGTCGACGAGGCAGTCGGCTTCCGTGGAGCCGCTGAGGGTCTCGGCCGCTGCTGTGCAGTGCGCTCTGCCGTCGCCAGTTGCGCCTCTGACACCGGCAGTGGCGAGTGAGGCACAAAAGGCCGCTGAACCACCGGGTGCAGGTACGCATTGCTTACTTCCCCCTCCCTTCCCTTAATACTCACTGAGAGAAACATTCACGACGGCGTGGGTTGTGAATAGGTATGAAGTTAACAATTTACTATATGTCGCCAGCTGCGAGACATTGTGCAGACAGAAAACATGCCCGTGGCGTTTTTTAGTCAAATTACCCTAGCGCCAGTAAGTGTAATCACAGAGAGAAGAAAAGAGGACGATGGAAGTCAGGAAAATATCCAGAATAGAGTGCTGGCCTCTATGTTCGCTGTCCCAGAATAATAGTCAGTTATAGCTAATTTGCACTGGAACAGAAGGATGGAAAATGGGAAGAGATAAAGGGTGGGGTCTATAAGTAGGATATTGCTGCTAGTTTACACACGATCCTTGGAGAATGTAGCATTATATTTGTTAGGCTTTTGGACGGAAGCGCCTGATAGGCGAGCCCAGACAACCCGGCGAAGACCTTATTGTGGAATGACTAAACTCTCTCATGTAGAAAACATGGGGGTGGTTGATCTATAGGTTGTGGTAAAGAAAGCTATTTTGATAGGCTTCTAGAGATATCATCATCATCACAGTCATAATTATCATCAGCCTGACTATTTCCTGCAGTACAGCAGACACCATATTCTCCACTAACGTTTCCTCTCATCCGGCCGCCTAAGTCTCTACCGCATTTTATTCTCTCTTTCTTTTTTTTTGCGCTCTTCTTTTGTTACCCTCAGCGACCATCGGTTACCTTGTCTTCGCAGTACGTTCTGCCGATGCCCATTTCTTCCTCTTGATTTCGACTATACTGTTATTAACCCCCGTTTTCTCTCTGGCCTACTCTGTTCACTCATTGTCTCTCCATGTTATATCTATCATCGTCGTTTCCAAAGCTCGCTGCTCAATTTAAGTTGAACTATTTTCGTTAGCCTCCACGTTTTTGTTGTCTGCTTTCCTCTAGGAGGGTACTGGTTACGTCCGATTCACGATTTGAGAATGCTTGCCAAATGCGATCCATTAAAACTTATTCTCTGTAGTCATTTCCCCTTCGTGCATGGACGGCGTCAGCAATCACTACCTCCACTGAGTAGATGCATTCGCTTATCGCTTAAGGCTCCTCACTACCAGTACTAAGCTGCTGTTACCTTCCGAGATTACTGAACGTTACTTTCTGCATAATTCCGAGATCCACCTCTCTGATTTGCTATACACATTTAGAAAATTATTATTTTTTTTTTTTTTTTGCCCGTGAAAGGGGAAATGGGAATCCTACTATGCTTATATGGCCCTGGCGGGTTTCAAATTCGTCGTGTTTCCGACGACGAAGCACCTTCATCTTAGTATCATCACGAAGGGTGGAGATCATAGCTCCATAGGGACAATCCTCCATTTTTCTGACACAAAGTAAAAGCGTGTGATGCGATAAATGAGGCAAGCGTGGGAATAAAAATTAGGGCTGATTTTCTCAGCTCTCACTTTTTTCTGGGACTATTCAATTCAATTCAATTTTATTATATCACGGATAGCGTTCATTACGCACATACATGCAGGAGGATAAAAAGAGAGAAGTTATTGTAACACTTTCGACACTGCATAACAATGATAGAAGAATGATTGATGGTTTCGCGTGAATTCAGATACAGGCAACACTGGATATATAAAAAATAACCACATGTTGGCGTAAAAAAAAAAAAAGTGTGCATATTCTATTCATGATCAAGCAGTGCCCCAACATTATTTCACATAAATGTTAATTATAATTACTGAGCATATATAACAACTAGCTTCAATTAAAATCTCAAATCACCATATACCTGGCTCAGCGGAAGAGAAAATAACCCAGTTACGTCCTTTAGGACATTTTTCGACTTAACCTTTTCATGGCGCTTTTCTTTAATATGGCTTCAAGCTATCGAACCAGCCCTTAACTTACCAATTCAAGTTGTAACTAATGAGTCAGAACAACTTTGTCCTAGGAAACTGCCATTGTGATCTCTCCTGCAAAGCTGTGTGAATACGTGTGGAGGAAACTTCTTGCACGTGTAGTCTGCTTTCTCGCCTTTTTTAAGAGCTTATGCAATCACTGATAACCTAATGGAGCGGCTATTTAGATGTTCATAATGGTCGCCTGACTATTACGGTGGCTAATTACGCATTCAACTTTGTACGCAATGACACTTGCTGCACAAACGAATTTCAGTCACCTAAACGCGATATCGCCGAAAAATGAGTTTGAAATATGCAGATCTCGAATTAAGTGATGCATAACTCGGCTTCATTTAATAAACTTATTCTGCACTTCTCGTATGCTAAATCGAATTGGATTGCATATGACGTTAGACGGGCCGCATTTCATTCGCTTCTGAATATTACTATGACGTTTGTCGTTTCTTTACTCAGGCGTGATGCTCGACATCAAAGTTCCGGTTCACGGATTCTTCGCGTCAACTAAGCCGGTGAAGAAGCCTAACGCCGACGTTGAGAAACCGGAAGGAGTCTCTTTACAGACCGCAGAGAAAGCTGTGACAAATGACGAAATGTCGCAAGCAAGCGTAGAAGCTGGCAGTGTCATAGCCGGCCCTCCTTTGCAGTCAAAAATTAACAGTGAGCGGCCCAGCGTAGATCATGACAAAAGCCCGTCGACGGCCGCGGCACCATCCACGAAGAGGCGGCGTGCATCTTCTCCTGCAGTTTTGAATACAACCTCCGACGATAAAGAGGAAAAGATGGAGAAACCTACCGATGTCTCACCGCTACCCAAAGCTCAAGCCAAAGGGACTGAGATTAAAATGGTTCAGCAAAGCAAGACCCCTGTCGAATTGATCGCGAATGGCAAAGATTTTCAGCAAAATACAAAAGAGCTGCCAGTTTCACCGGCTACACCATTGCAGCCAGACGTTGCTAAGCAACACCCGGATAATTACAAACGCAGCGACAGCTCTGCCCCAGCTAAAGTCTTCAAGGATGCCATGGTTGGAGCGAGCTCGAGTGTAGTTACTGGCTTTAAACCCGCGAATCCTGAATCGCAACTAAATGCCGAGCGCGTTCAAGCTGATGAGGCGAAAGTGCACCACAAGCCAAAGGACCAGCTCGGAATGGAAGAAGTTGGCGAATTAGCTCGTCTGCTTTCCGGACTCATCAAAGATCACGGAAAGTTGGCGTATAGCAAGACGGGTGCGGACAAGACTACCAGCAAGGGTCGGCGACTCCGAAAGCAGAAGCGAAGCGTCAAAAACGTTTGCAACGACGACGTTGTGACGAGTAAAGTTTCTGGATTGCCACAAAAACAGCGTAATGAAGAGACCTCAGAGCAACCCTCCTCGACATCACCCACTAACGCTGAACTAGTGTCTGTGGCGAAGAAGCCTATTGCTTCCCCTGTTGAGGTTGAAAGCAGCTTGGCAGATCCCTGCGAACAGCAAATTTCTACTGAAACTGCCATAAAGCAAACGACCACGGGGTTGGAGGGTGCTTTGAATGCGACTGCCACACCGAAGCCCCTTCCTCCTGTGTCTGTCAAAGAACAACCGAGGAAGGAGCAAAATACCCAACAAGACGCTTTTTGGACTTCTCGGAACCAGACCGCGGATGGCACGCTCAGCATGGTGAAGTCGCAGGAGAAGGTCATCCTGAGGAAACACTCCTCAATGCCATTGACGGCCATCGAGAATAGAGCCGACGATGAGATGTATGGCCGCGACAGGATAGGCGGTGAGGTTCCGCAGCCGATTCCCGTCAGTGTTCCGCAAGACTATCGGGGTTGGGTTTCTATCAGAGCCGCTTACGCGGCGCAGAGGATGCCCGAGGGGCAGGCAGTTGGAACACTTCTGCCAATCGGAAATACCAGCGATGCCAAGGACACTTCGCTGACTTTCTCAGATGTCGGAGGAGTCCAAAGCATGCTTCGTAGACAGCCCTCGGTGTCGTCCGTGGTGTCGGAGACTACGCCGTCAAATACGGCGCAAAAACCCTACCAGGAATACATGTCAAAGCAGCTTCAGCCTCCAGTGCACTTCGCCGAGAGGCCCTTCGCGGATATCCTTGCCAGCCTGGAGAGCGACATGACGAGCATTCTCAAGGACGATGAGAAAGGTGGGTTCAACTGGACTTACTTTGCTATCCATATGTGCTCCAACATTTTGAGTTTCAATGCACGGTATTTTAACGTGATAACAATTTAGAAACTTCATCGAAGGCAAAACATGGGAGGGACACTTAAACTCCGCCCTTAACATTTTACGGGACAGCTTTAACGGCCTAATGTAATCTCTTAATTTGGGCCTATATTATTTCAGAAATGAATGGTACTCTTTAGCATACAGTACTAAGCTACTAAATTATGTGGAAGACCACGCAACATAGGTACTTAGCACCGCTCAACCAAGCTGTATATGAACGTGCCTGCGTGGCATACGTCTGATTTGGAAGGCAAGGGTCATGAAAAGGTCGATTCCCCTCAACCTCCCGTCTGATTTAAGAACCGGTGGTGTCACGAGGTCAAGTGACGTCGCACAAGCCTACAACCAATCCATTCCCGATCATAGCTATCACCGGCTACAACTATGCCCGTAAAATATTTCCCTCGCAACACCAACGCAGCAAACGCCAAAAATACCGACGTCGGATTTTTGTATCGCAATCGTCGGCCGATCTCAAATCGACATCGATAAAGAACGTCCTTTGTCAATGTCGATTTGAGATCGGCTGACGATTGTGATACTCAGCAATACAAAATTTGAGGTATTTCAGTCTTGCACTGTGTTGAGGTAGATAATTATAGAAAGAAGTTTCTATATGCGTGCAATTTGTGCCTATACACGTTACCAGTCCTTGACTGTTATAAAGGAGGCGCCGACACGACACCTGGCAATGCCGCGCCGCCGTGCCTCCTCGACCTTGCCGCGAGCGGCGCGTGGGTAACGTGGGCGCGCTCGTGTCCTTCGAAAACTTATTTCACTGCGCAAACATTTTGGCAATGTTCACCTGCATGCACTTTGCTTTCTTAACCACTATGCCGTGGCCGTGTGCCTCGGTCATAAAATTTCATTTGCCAGGAGGGAATTTACGTCATCGGACCGGAAGTGACGTGTTTCCAGACTGTAAGTGTCTGTGACTACAATTTTCGGTGTATCTTCATTGCGTCCGTGTTGACATCTCTGGACGCCATAGGAAAAGCATCTAACTACCAACTAGATGGCCCGAAGACGTGTCTGGTTGTGTACAAACAGGAGTGTAGGACTCCGCAAACATCCAAGAAAGAATGACTCAGAGCTCGACGTAAAGGAATCAAAAACTTGCAGGGCGATCACATTGCGAGCAAATATTATGATTGGGAGTACCTGCGAAAGTTTTCTAAGTGTTTTTGCCGCAATGTTATTCATGACCAACTCTATAAACTCCGCATGAATTTTCATTTCCTTTTCAGGTGGCGTCCAGTGCGGAAAGGAGGTCATTAGATCACCTTTAGACAGCGGCGCACAGAGCTCGACACAGTCGGGTATTAATGATGAGAACATTGACGAAGCAGCCATCAACAGTTCCTCAAAAGAGCGGAGTGACTCCGGGGCTGCTGCTTTGAGCTCAGATAATGCTGAGACTTCGAGCAGCGGGAAATCTACTGCATCGGCGTCGCGTTCCAGGATCCCGGTTTACTCCAAGAGAACGATAACTACGACCTCTATCGATAGCAACGAGGTCTCCAGGGAAGTTCCGAGAGCACTGCTCACGTCCTGCGACTCTGACGAAGGGTCTGTGCAGCCGTCGGAGTCCATGTCGCTTTCATTCCTCTCCTCAAACTCCAGCTGCAACGTACTGCACCGCCTGACCGACATAGTCGACCTCCCAAGGCTGGAACGGACTGCGGTGGCAGCGACACATGAAACGGGAGACGGTGCCCTTCTGAGCATTCCACCTCAGGCGACGCCATCTTCGGCGGTGCAGACGGAGAACTCGTGGCAGCCCATGTTTTCAAGAAGCGAACGCGGCGCCCAGGCGCACTTGCTGCCGCAGCTGGCGCCACCTGGTCGAGCTGGCTTGCTCAGGCAAACTCGGAGGCGCGACACTAGCGTCCTCGTGACTACCGATCGGCCGTGGACAGAGGACGTCAAGAAAGTGGTCATGCTGGGCAACAAGCACTACCTGCGGCAGCACGCGGCGCGCTATCCTGTGGCCAAGTCGGCAACCACCTTCGACGAGACGCAATATCTGTTGTTGCAAATCGACGGCCAGGCGTGCCAGGAGCAGGCGCAACAGGTAGAGGCAGAAGTGTCTCGGACACTCCTGGAAGGTCCCTGCAGCATGAGCTTATCCGGGGATCTAGCTCGGGAAAGCTGTGAGTCCATACTAGAATCGCTGCTACTGCGAAACACAGCTTCGTCGATAAAGGACATAGGCACGCCAATGTCCGACGACAACAACTTCGAGCCGCTCAAGCTAAGCGAGCTAGTTTTGCTGCAGCACCCGGCCGTAGGCCTTAGCAACTTGTCTGCGGTCGACTTTGCCATTGCGTCCGGCTTGCCTCCGCTGAGAGCTCTTCCCTCGGATGCGGCTCCTCCTGCCATAAGAGCCACGGAGCACGT
Organism: Amblyomma maculatum; assembly: GCA_023969395.1. Lineage (NCBI taxonomy): Eukaryota > Metazoa > Arthropoda > Arachnida > Ixodida > Ixodidae > Amblyomma > Amblyomma maculatum. The sequence continues at coordinate 13,715 of JAJIZL010039903.1, forward strand.
TGGCGGAAAGCTGGGACTTCAGCCTTGGAGCAAGGAAGCTTCCGATTTGAAAGCCGGACAGAAAGCCGGCGCTGATACGGATGAGATGGTGCTCGGGAAGAAACGGCAGAAGGCAACTAGTAAGCTGTGTCCTCGGTCCTTCTCGATAACGCCGGCTACCCACGACCAGACGGAATTGAAACTCCCAGAGTTTCACAAGAGGCCTCAGCGTCCAAGCCTCAGCAAGCCTAAGATGAAGCTCGGCAGCCCGGAATACCGGCCGGAACGAAAACGTGCAGTTTCGAAGGCGGCCATGGGAGCAGCGGAGCCGACAGTTCATTTTGCCGGATCGCCGTCTTCCCAAGCAGTCGTTTTTTCCGACCACGGCGTGGCCATACGCCTTCCGGGGGGTGCCATCCGGAACGTTTTGCCCGCGCAGGCTTGCGGCACCCCAATGCCTGGGGGAGGTGTAGCGACCAAAGCTATCCCCAAAAGTCGGCAGCTTCTGCTGGCCAGAACCTTGGAGGAGCCCAGCTTCGAGTCCATCTACAACGCAATCCTGCAGCCGCTGTCGCAAGGTATCGTTCTGGACCCGAGCACTCCAGGAGACGCACCGTGCTCTTCAGCGCGGGCCACCTCGTCGTCCCGAGCCGTCTCGTTCGACGAATCTCTGACCGTGGTGCCCCTGGAGCCGCCGCCAGAGCCGTTCGCCAAATACGACATCTCGGAAACGGCTGACATGGAGTCTCCGGCGCCTTCGCCTCTACCTTGGCGCCAATTGAGGGCGCGCCGCCGGTCGAGCCTCTGCCACTCCTTGTCGGGCTCCCGCCTGCACGCCGCGGAGAGTGCAGAGACCTGTGCAGCCCGTAAGATGAAGCGCGGACCCTCCCGCCGACTGCCCTCGGTGCCAAACGCGGCAGTGGGCACGAGCCCGGTCCCACAAGGCAGCGGCGCGTCGCGGCGGGATACGCTCTCCCCGCTGATGTCGCCTTTCTATTCGTTCGAGGACACTGGCTCCGAGCTGTCCTTCCCGCCAGACTCGAACAATTTTGGCTGGTCTGGCTCGGGCCCGAATTCGCAGCGCAGCGACGATGAGCGTCGCGGCCAAGCCCAGGGCCAAACTCCGGGCCAGAGGCCTGCGGTGCAGTAGCCCTGGCCTGGCGCTTTGGCTGCTTTTGATTACGCGTAGTTGTCAATAAATGCTCTGAGAAAAGCGAGTGCAAGCAGAATAGAG
>JAJIZL010039904.1:0-20473 GCA_023969395.1 Amblyomma maculatum
AAGAAGAAGAAGAAGAAGAAGGAGTTACAGGAGACGAGGTGTGGAGTGCTGTTGTCCATGCCGAAGCCACGTTTGCACGGCGGAATGAAAATAAGAGCGGTTTCAACTGGAGTTCAGGAAGCAAACCAGCCCTTACAACGCAGTGGGGAAGCAGCCTGGACTTGGTACTACAACGAATCTGTACAGAGTCAAACCATGTAATTGAACGGGCGGAAACCAAGTCTCACTATTTTACTGATCATCGGAGCGTCTTCATTGGGATAAAATAACTTTAAGCCGTTGCCTAACTTGTGTCCTCCTCCATAAGCTGAACATTAGCGTAGCCAGGGGGCCGTAGCTTTCGTTACAACAATAGGCTGAACTGTAGTTAAAACACAGCTAATTTTATTTTTCACTCAGAAGTAGGTCGAGTAAGGTCCACGTCTCCGATCCTGAAATAGGAAAACCCTGACCAATAAAGGCTCGCAGTTTATTTCAGCTTGCGGCGAGTGGTTGTTGTTGTTCTCTAATTTGATGGCACATACCAACACAGGCGGATCGGCCAAGAATTGGGGTGCAGAGATATTAGATTTTGAGATGTATAACTACATCGCAAAAATAAATAGAAATAAATGCTAGTGAATAGAGAAGAAAATGTAAATATGAAAAATCAAAATAAAAAAGCGTAAATACTAATGCACGCAGTAGGAGAATACTAAGATTTATATCTACAGATTAGAATTCAAAGCATGTTAGAGAGGTAGGCGTTTTGTTTCTATTCAGAAGTTTTGAATGGTGTTAAAAACAGGCCTGTGGCTGTACCCAAGCATGGTGGCACCGAACGATAATAAAATCTGGCTGCTCAAATTAAGACCCAGCTGCTGTAACGGCTTCTCTAAATACCGTTTTCTCATCATGGTAAAACGGCGGCAAAATATCAAGAAATGATCTTGTTTCCGGTTCCCCGCAGAAAGCGCAGACGGGAGAAAGAGCCAAACCAGTCCTGTGCATATAGAAATTTAGGGGTGGAATACGACAGCTAGCCTGGTTAGAAACACCTCAGTCTGCCTTGATTGACATGATTTCCTATTCCAGGAATACTTGAGATACAGGTAGTCATCCGATGATAAAACAGATCCAGACTGCGTGCTTAATAAGGAACGCCTCCGAAATCGTGCTGCTGTTATGTACGATCGGGAGGATGGGCAACACAGGGCCATTCTGAGATTCTTTAGCTAGTCTATCAGCAACCTCATTGGCTGTCACATTACTGTGGCCTGGTACCCACACTATATGTATGAGGCTAAAATGTGAGGGGAGCAATGAAAGAAAAGTGTTTGTTATTGGCGAATCCATATTCGAAGAAAGCGACAAGCACAAGGAATAAGAGTCCGTAATTACAGCCACTGTTGAGTATGTTGGGTCTAGTTTGCGCAGAGCAAGCACCACCGCCAGCAACTCCGCCTACAAAATTGGGGTAAAATCCGGAAGACGGACTGAAAAAGCCCAGTCTAAAAGCGGAGAATATATTCCAATGCCGGCTTTTTCATGAAATTGAGAATCATCAGTTGCTATCAATATGCTAACGGGAAGACTTTGTAAATGATCGTCTAATAATTCATTTAAAGTGTGAGGTGATAAGTGTTTTGCATTATTTGCGAAAATGTCATCATAGGCAATTTGAACCGACGATGCACTTACTTTCGTTGGAAGAATGTTAGAAAGGACTATGTCCAAAGGTTGTAGCAGATTTCGCACTAGAATTTCCTGCGGGGTATGAAACCGAGGCCATCTGACTCAAAAAAAGGAGTCTGGCTCGCGACAAAAAAAAATGATAGGGAGCGGTGGAATTGTGATTCATATATTTTTTAGATATGTCTGGAGTGAAATCTTCATAACATTTCATTTCGCATTTCAGCGCTAAGAAAGAAAACTTTTTTTCAGAAAGTCGTTGAAGAGTGGGCGAGATGCGTAGATCTGCAAGGTGTGGAATGGTCGTTATTATTCACGGGATATTTCACTTCGCTACCAAATATGAAAGAACCAGCAGGAAACGCGGTGGATTATAAAGTTACCGTAGTAATCCGCATGCACCGCCAACGCCGGCAGCGCCGGCTCTGCGCAAATGAAGAGAAGGTAAAGCAAAAACGCGCTGAAGACTGTAGTCGACCAGTTTCATGTGGCAGCCGACGGCACAGTGGCGGTGTTCGCCCAAGATTATTGCTCCAGATTGGTGCACATTGGCGTGCGTACGAGTGTCACCAAGTGAGCGCGTGGCATTCTTATTAAATTGGACAACCACAATGAATGTTACTGTATTATATGATGTCATTAGCATAACATTGGCGCTCTAGGTCGCCTTTAATTCTCCTTCGCGAGGGCTGAGTAGCGGGCATGAAAATTCCTTACCTCCGCCAATCTCGATCTCCATCTCTTCTTTAATAAATTTACTTCACTCTCTCTCTCTCTCTCTCTATCTGGCTCCCGCGCTCTATCATGATTGCTATAGCTTCTCTTTCGGCACGTTTCCAGGGCTTGTTATATGGTTCACTACACACCTAAAGCAGCGAAGAAGCCCAGCGTGCTTTCCAGCTGAGAAAACTGGCTTTTAACGGAGTAACCACACAGATAGGAACCGTCAATGCTGTTCTTCTCCAGCAATGCGCTCTGAGCTTCCTTCTTCAGACTCCGGATAAGCTGCAACTTATCTCTGCCGCTCACAATGCGTTAGACTTAGCCATTGAGAAAACATTTCAAGCGTTTCTAGAACTAGCCTTTACCAATATAAACAGAAATAATTGTGCCAAGGAAAGGCGGCTTAGAACAGGCTTGCGATGACAGTGTGAGAGAGGAACGTGGGGTTTGGTGAGCCAACCGTACAATTAGTGAAGTATCCTGATTACTAGTAGTCAAGGGTTCGACGAAGGTTCGTCTGGTCAGGCATGGTAGTTGAGTAAGAAGAGTTGCAGTCATTGACCAAGTCAACATAAAAAAAAGAAGACGTTTCGGAACCCTTACGGGTTCCATGATCACAACCTAGGATCCTTGTGATAAAGGAACCCGTAGGGGTACCGAAACGTCCTCTTTTTCATGTTGACTTGGTCAGTGACTGCAACTCTTTTTACTCAACTATCCTGAAAACTGTCTGGAAGGTGTCTAGACTGCATTTTAACTCTGCAAGTTAAGGCTTTCAAGACGCAATATTTATTTTAGGTCACCTCAACGTATTTTCATACGTTATTTCAAACGTTTCGCAAACAAATTGCCGCAGGATTTCAGGGTGGGGTTGTAACAGGCTTCATGCCTGTTGTCTAGTTTTTTTAACATATTTATTGTGCAATTTCTTGTTGCGCATGTTGTATTTATATTTTTCGGCTTCCTTTTTTTATGTCATTAGCTTTCATAGGCTGAGAATGCGCTACCTCTGATGACTGTTGGGTATATGGTGTTCTTTTTGAGTATCTTCGTATAGTTCGTATTCAGTACTGCAGCGTACTGAGAGACTCAGGCACAGTCCTGCAGCGTATTAATGTGAAAACAATAAGAGTAATTCCGTTTAAATGTTTCGAGTGGCGTTCACGACAGGTGTGAATGTTCTTTCTGCTATTCGCATTCGACCGGTGTGTGTTCGCACCTTCTACGCAGTCTGCTGTGCTTCATGCGGCGTAAGTGGAGTGAATTCGTCAAGAACCTTGGTTTGAAGGCAAAAGTATTTGTCAGTCTTTTGTCAAAAGTCTTTAGACGGTGTTTGCCAAAAGTTTAGTGCCCACAGGGTCTGCCTCTGAGTCCCTTCGAGCGGCTTGTAATGCATTTCCAGTGTTACGAACCTCTTGATGGTAGATTATTTTTTTTTGTCCCACCCACTCATATGCTGTGAAATCAGCGCCACTACACAGCTCATAAGCAGAACCCCTGGGCTCTAAACGTTTAAAAAACTGTGTACATGCGTCCTTGTTAGAATTTTTGTGCATGTAGCGTGTATGAAATGAGCGATTGCATGACTCTACTCGGAAGCTTTATGGCAAACGCTGCTCCACAATTTTGATATGAATGTAATTTTCAAGACTTTCGCGAGCATGAACAACGCACTGGATTCCCTCGTAAAATAACATGTAATGCTTTCGCTTTAAACAGAGTCTCTATATACGCTCCTGAACGCTCGATGCTTTGATGTGGTTTTAAAGACAGTCTCTCATTAACACTTTCCAGTTGGCACTTTGTTGCGCTGACGCTTGCATCGACCAGAGATTACAACGTGGTTTGCGCCAGATGTGAATAAAGGAAAATATTATGAAGAAACCAAGAACGTTCAGGACGTGTGTATACCAGTATATATTTACGTTTAAGAGATCAGACTACACTGACAAGAATTACAAACAATAGGTGAAGTTAATTTGAAATTTGTTATTTTCGTTCTTTATGGCCGCTCGCCTTTTCCAGGAAGGCGATTTATGAGCAGTTATGTTCTGTAGCAGTTGATTTAAGAGCAAAGTAGCAAATAAATAGTTATTTTCACACCGTCTAAATGTTTTTTCTAACGCAAGAGTGGCATTTAGATGATTTTTACGCTTGCTTTGCACAGTAGTTACCTCTCTGAGAACAAAATATTAGTGGCAAGCGTGAATGAAGTTCCCTATGTCATGGGCAGGTTGATATCCATAACTCTTTATTTTCTGACATAGTTAAGCCCATAGAAACTTTTTTTTTGTTCAGTCAAAATAAGGCACACACGTTGAGAACTTTGAGATAATTTTGTGTCAGGTCTTGTACAAAGGGAACTTGGGTGGTTTCGTTTCGAGATGTTTGCGACTCTAAGGTAAGGGCGCTGCATCTCAGATAGATGCTCTGAATACTTGCCTTCCACACTGAGACCGCACTAATGCTACACAGGTCAGTGTGCTAAACAGATTGCTGAGCACTCCAGCTAGCTTGACATTCTCTTCACATAACGTCAAATGCATTCAGGAGATATCCCGTGAAGAGCGTAATACCCTGAATAACAGATAGGAATTTCGTGCAGGGCACACGAACTGGGAACTCTTTCCAGAAGTTCGTTTACGTGGAAATAAAATTTTGTTTCCTAACTGTTTTTAAACAGGAAACTATGCACAGTTATTGAAGAGGGTTTTTGCGTGTAATTGATGTGACCTGGCGGAAGCAAAGTGTAAAAATATTGGCTGACATCGTTGTATTAAATATATAAAATATAGATATTTAGAATATGCTGGGTGCATCATGAGGAAGGCCGGTCTGGACGAGTGTTCAGCTGGAGTGAAAATTGCTGGAAAACGTATCAACAACCTTAGATATGCGGATGATACCACTTTAATGGCAGAAAGTGAACTGGAACTCAAGAGACTTCTTACGCGCGTACAATAAGAGAGTGAGAAGTTTGTGCTTAAACTGAACATTAAAAAAAAGGATCATGGCGTCTTGCCCTATCACGTCCTGGAGAATCAAGGAACAAGAAGTGAAAGCTGTGACAGATCTTCTCTTCTTGGGCTCCAAAGGAGACTGCAGCCATGAAATTAGGAGACGCATGCTTATGGGAATATGGGCCATGGCTAGCCTTGACCGCCTAGTAAAGAGCAGAGACATCAGTCTGCCAACCAAGATCCGTATAACTCGTGCTATGGTCTTTCTAGTTGTGATGTATGGATGCGACAGTTGGACTGTGAAAAAGGCTGACCGCCGAAGAATTGACGCGTTTGAATTGTGGTGCTGGCGAAGACTCTTGAGAGTTCCTTTGACTGCCAGAAGATCAAATCAGTCGATATTGTCGACCATAAACCCTGACTGCTCATTGGAGGGTCAAATTCTAAAGTTAAAGCTCAGCTATTTTGTTCATCTGATGAGAAGAGAGGAGTCGCTGGAGAAAGATTTGATGCTAGGAAAGGTTGAGGATCACCGAAGAAGGGGTACGCAGCAAATGCGGTGGTTAGATGGCATCCTCGAGGCGCTGCAGATGAAGGTATGTGATTTTAAGAAGATAGTGAGAGACCGGAAAGCGTGGCGTGATATGGTCCATAGGGTCACGAAGAGACGGACACGAGGGAACGACTGAACTGAACTGAATAACTGATATTTGCCTAAGTTGCTGTGCATATCTGTACTGCAAGATGAAAGGAAGTCTTAATCCTAGTTATTTTTGTTTTTGCGACTATCGGAGCATGTTCGTAAAAAAGAATATCGTCCAAAAGAGCCTCAAAATTTTGTGATGCAGATACATGTGCAAGATAGTGGCGATAGCTGTAATGTTTTTGCCTGGTGCAGCTGAAGGGCGTGGAGTAACTTCCATTGTAAGGTAGACAGTGAAAAAGTCGCAATTATACCGACTTAAACTACGCTCTATGCCATTGCCGAACGACACACGACGCAGAACAGGGGCGTCGCACTAGATATATTTTTCATGTAAAAGCTAGCTGTACTTTCAACTCTGACTCTGTAAATGGTAATCACCAAGAGAAGATCCGAGAAAGCGAGTTTCTTATGACAGCCTTGTTTTGTGAACTAGTACAGTTATAGAAATGGTGTTAGTGATTTAATACATATATTTGTGATTATTGCTGTGCTCAGTGAGGTTATTATTGATTTCAGCGTTTTAGGCAAATGCTAGCCATCATTACCCCTGAAGATGGTTATACGCCAGCTAACGTTCGCTCAATAAAAAGAGGTTTCTTCTTCAAACGAGCTTTTGATTAAAAAATCGAGAAATGCTCATTCTAACCATCCTTTATACGACGGAGAGCGGCTATCGCAAAAACGTGCTGCCTCAGAATAGAAGCTAGCATTTTTAGGCTCTGTTATTCTTGCTTCCTCTGAGCCATTACACTTCGCCCGGAATGACTTCTGATTAAAGGTTAATTTCTGCAGCGCAGCCTTTCCAACCGAAAAAACGTTAAGAGCATTCGTTAAAGTTTATAGAGCAGAGAAAGCTATGGCTCCTAATATTACTTGATAAATATACCTAGAGTTTTTGAGAACGCTTACAATTTGCATCTTTACATCGAAACTCATCAGGCCGGGTTGCAAAGTGTTCAAATGGAGGAACTCAGCACCCAATTCTGGTTCCCGTCAGGTGAATTAAAAAAAAAACAAATCATATCAATATCTATTTGTAAGTTTCGAAACTAGAAGCTTGCAACGTATTTCGCACTAAAAGTTAGCAAATCTTAGGATAAAAACTTGATTGGGGTAAGCAAGGTAAAAAAAAATATATCTAATTATATTGTGTAAATATTCGAGGTTCTTCAGTGCGCAAAAAACAGTCAAAACAGTTTTTCAGGATGTTATGATAATAAGTGCAATGGAACAAACCCTATTTGTATTTCACCGTAACTAGTGTTAAAATTGGGTTTTATATGTAGTCTATAACGTTTGAAAGCTACACTGCATATGATGGGCGCAGTAGTAGAGCGAGGCATGGCCTTGTTTCTTCTTCTTTGTATGCATTTTTGGCCAAAACGATGAAAAAGGAAAGGAACACGATGAAAACGAACAAGAAAAAGAAGAAGAAAACGAAAACGAAGAGGAAAAAGAAACAGAATGAGGCAAAAAAAAGAAGATAAGAAGAAGAAGACAAAGAAGAAGAGTAACAGCAGACGAGGCGTCGAGTGCTGCTGCCCAGGCCGAAGCCACTTCTGCACGGCGGAATGAAAATAAGAACGGTTTCAACTGTAGTTGAGGAAGCAGCAACCTTCCACTACAACGCAGTGGGTAAGCAGCCAGAACTTGGTACTGCAGCGATTCGCTGCAAATCTAAACCATATAATTGAACGACTGGAAACCAAGTCTCACTATTTTACTGATCACCAGAGCGTCTTCATTGGGATAAATAAACTTTAAGCTGTTGCCTAACCTCTGTCCTTCTCCATAATATAAGCCTTAGCGTAACTACGGGGTCGTAGCTTTCGCTACACCATCAGGCTTAATTGTATAGTTAAACCACAGCTAATCTTTTTTTCACTCAGAAGTAGGCCAAGTGAGGTACAATTCTCCGATCCTGAAACAGGAAAACCTTGAACAATAAAGGCATCAGGCAACGTATTTCAGCTGGCGGCCAGTGGTGCTGCGTCCCGAATACTGAAATCTTCATCACTTTCCATTTCGTCTTCCTGCGCGAAGAAAAAATATTTTCAAACCGTCCCTGCAGAGTGGGCGAGCTGCGTAGTGCTACAAGGTGTGCAATGGTCGTTATTAATTACGACATATTTCACTTCTCTACCAAATATTAAACAAATCGCAGAAAACGCGATGGAATATAAAGCTATTGTAGCAATATGCATACACCGTCAGAGCCGACAGTGCCGGCAGCGCGCTAATAAAGAGGAAGTATATAGTCAAAACGCTCTGAAGACTGTGCGCGACTGCTTTTACCTGACCAGATTCATGTGGCAGTCGACGGCCCAGCGGCGGCGTTCGCCTAAGCCTAATGCTCCAGATTGGTGTATATTGACGTGCGCACGAGTGTCCCCAAGTAAGCGTGTGACATTCTTAATAAAATGGACAACAACAATTAATTTGACTGTACTATATGACGACATCAGAATAACATTTGCACTCTAGATTGCCTTTAATTCCCCTTCTCGAGGGCTCAGTAGCGGGGCAGAGATTTCTTACCGCCGCCACCTTGATCTGCACCTTTCGTTTCATTAAATTGCTTTATTCTCTCTCTCTCTATCGCCCTATCTGTTTCGTTCGCTCTCTCATGCTCGCTCTAGCTTCTCTTTCGGCACGTTGCCTGAGCTTGTTATATGGTTCGTTAGACATCGAAAGTATCGAAGAAGCCTTGCGTGCTTTTCAGCTTAGATAATTGGTTGTTAACGGAGGAACCCCACAGATGGGAACCGTAAACGCTGTGCTCCTCCAGCCATGTACCACGAGCTTCCTACTTCCGACGTTGGATAAGCTGTCACTTATCTCTGCCGCTCACAGTGATTTAGACCTATATTAATTGAGAAAACGTTCCAGACCTTTCGAGAACTAGCCTTCACCAATAAAAACAGAAATAATTGTGCCAAGGAAAAGTGGCCCAGAACAAGCTTGCGACTACAGATTCAGAGAGAAACTTGCGATTTGGTCAGCCAGCCGTACTTTTAGTGAAATGTCTTGCTTGCTGTTCTAAAAGCTGACTAGACTGCCTTTAAAGCACTTGCGACTTAAAGCTTTCAAGACGCATTATTTATTTGAGATCGCCTCAATGCTTTTGCGTAGGCTATTTCATGTGTCGCGCGAACAAATTGCCACTGAATTTCAGGGTGGGTTTATAACAGGTTTCGTGCCTGTTTTTTTTTTATCTTTTTAACAGGTTTATCACGTATTTTCTTTGCTTTTATGTTATATAGATATATGTCTCTGTACCCCTTTTTTCTATGACATTAGCTTTGTTTCGCACTCCTCATAGGCTCCGATACGCTAGCTCTGAAGACTGTTGGATATCTGGTGTTCTTTTTTAGTATCTTCGGATTGTTAGGATTCAACAAATACACAGGACTGCAGCATGTTATGTAACAACACCACAGCATGGCCGATTAATTGTTTCGAGTGATATTTACGACAGGTGTTAATTTTCTTTCTGCTAGTTTCACATTCGACCGGTGTGTGTTCGCACCTTCATCAAAGGCTGCCATTCTTTATGCGTCAGGTGGGGACTGTATTCGTCAAAAACCTTGGTTTGTAGGCATACGAGAGTACTTGCGTCCTTGGTAAAATGTATTTACATATACATGCAGCTTATATAAAACGACAGATTGCATGATTTCACTCGGAGGATCTATGAAAAACGCGGCTCCACAATTTCTATATGATTATAATTTTCAATACAGATTGGTGAGCACGAAGAACGCACCAGATTCCCTCGTAATAAGAGATGTAAAGCGTTCCCGTTATAAAGATTCACTGGATATACGCTCCTGAACATTCAATGCTTTGATGTGGCTTTCAAGGCACTGTCTCTCATTGACACTTTTCAGTTGGCACTTCGTTGCGCTGAAGCTTTCACCGACCAGAGATTACATTGCGCCAGAAGTGAATAAAAGGAAATATAATGCAGCAACCAAAAATATTCAAGACCTCTGTATCTCAAATTATTTTTATGGTTAGAGATCAGACTACACTAACGAGAGTCACAAACAATAGGCGGAGGTAATTTAAAATTGGTTATTTTTGTTCTTTATGGCCAATCGCCACAGTAAGTTATATGGCTGTCGATTAACCAGCAAATAAAAAAGCAAATAGATAGAATAATTATTTATTTTCCCACAGCCTAAAAGTTTCCTTATGCTAAAGGGGCATTTGGATTATTTTTATGCCGCTTGCTTTGCCCATTGGTTACCTCTCTGAGAACAAAATATTAGTGGCAAGCGGGAATAAAGTACCCTATGCCATGCGCAGGTTGGTTTTCTTAATTTCTTAACTTCGTGACGTAGTTAAGAACATCAGGAATTTTTTTTTTGTTCCGTGAAATTGAGAGACGCACATTCAGAGCTTTGTGATAACTTTGTGTCAGGTTTTATACAAAGGGTACTTGTGTGGTTTCGTGTCGAGAAGATGTTTGCGACTCTAGCTAAGGGCGCCGTATTTCAGACGATTGCTCAGAATACTTGCCTTCCACAGTGCGACCAGACTGATATTACAAAATTAAGTGCGCTAAACAGAATGCTGAGCACTGCAGCTGGCCTCACATGCTTTTGACATAGCGTCAAATGCACTCGGGAATTATCCTGCGAAAAACGTATTATTGTGAATTACAGAAAGTATTGCGTACAGGGCGCACAAAGTGGAAACTCTTTCCAGAAGTTTGTTTACATGCAAATAAAAATTTTGGCTCCTAACAGTTCTTAAACAAGAAACCATACACATTTCTTGATGTGTGTTTTTGCGTGTAATTTATGGCCTGGCGGAAGCAAAGTGTAAAGATATTGGCCGCTATTCTTCATTATAGATACCTGAAATATAACTGATATTTGCTTACCTTGCTGTGCATCTATGTGTAGCGCAGTATAAAAAGCAGTATTATTCCTAGTTTCCTTATCTTTCTGCCTATAATACGATTGTCGGAGCTATGCTCGCATGAGAAGATATCGTCCAGAAGAGTCTCAAATTAGTGATGCAAATGCATATGCAAGAGAGTAGCGACTAGCTCGAATGTTTTGCCTGTTGCGGCGCAAGTGCGTGGAGTAAATTCGATACTAAGCCAGAAAGTGAAAAGAAGACGATTATAGCTACTTCACATATGCTCTACGCCATTGCCGAACGAAACACGACGCGCAACAGGGCGTCGTGCTGCCTGACACTCTCGCTGTCGGCGAGCCCGGCAACAACAGCGCCGCGTACCACAAACTTTCTGCTCCGGTCACAAGTCCGTTGTGCTAACAGTTTTCTGTTGCAGCTGTACAATATATGAGGTACATGAGTCATCGGTTCACATTTCTCTCCCCCAGAGCTAGCCTGTAACTTGACTAACAGAGGCATGCTAAATGAGAAGTGAAATAGTATGACTCCAACTGTAAGACAGAAATAAAAATGGTTGCAGCACAATTTTTACTGGAAACACAGATGTCTGTTAGTTATATCATGGGAGGACATGGCGCATCAGAAGCTGTATAGGAGGAGCATATTGTCATATAGATGTAAATATCTATGTCAATTCATAACTGTATACATTGAAACAAGCGTGTAATACACATAGTGCATGAGACTGATGTATATGGTTGTACCTATTTTGATTTGTGAAATTATTCTACACTTTGCCTATCATCATATACATTGTTCAATATTGCATACATCATCATCACGAACTGCCAATTTTTTTTCCCGAAATGTAAATAGTGATTTTTGGTGTATTTCCGCGCCATGAGGTGTGTTATGTGCAATGTCCCCTGTTCTTAACCGTGTAAGTTTTCAGCTTTGATTATTTGTCATCGCACATATCAGTGTGAAATGCGTAATAAAACATTCTCTGAACACATGAATGCCGTTGTCCTATTCGCCGCTTTGGTGGCTAAACAACGGCCGTTGAATGTCATCGAGACTAAACAACCTACGACAGATTTTCAAATAATGTGCCTTTTGGCTCAAAATCTTTAGTGGCGCAAACTCACCTCCAGAATGCCATGAAAACGTGTAAGGGTGTATAGGCCCGCTCAGGCGATTTTGCCGCACTCTTCCGCAGACAAATAATCTCATTGCCATAAAATACAGCTTTTTAAGCCAGAAACTTTATTAGCGTTATTGCCCAAAAATCCATCTAGCGCGGTTTTCAACACTATGTTAAATATAAGCGCATCGCTACAAAAGCTGTTATCTATTCACCAAAGCGGCGAGTGCAATGACAGCACGCACGATATCCTCGCGACGCAGTGCCCCTTCCATCTGCCGCCTCTGTCGCTTGGTCTCCTGGAAGGGCGTCACAAAGAGACTCCATGTGGCGCTCGTTTTTCACACATTCTTGTCGAAATTGTGACGCATCCGTTCTTGGTGCTGAGTTATAGGGTGTGATACGATCACGCTTCTCATTTAGCAGGCATCTGTTAGCCAAGTTAGTGGCTATGTGGAAAGTATGCCAATGTGACTAATACCTATATGTGCCTCCTTCTGTATGCCTTAATCACTTCACCATTCCACATGACATAGGGCAATGAACGTACTCAGTGGCGGTGGTGGGGTGAGAGCGCTGTCACATAATCAGAGTACAGAAGGCATCGCGCTGTCTGTTATGTGATGGGGTGCAGCTCAAATACAAGCCTAGATAGCGGGCGTCGTGGCAGCGTGTCGCGCGAGCGGGCTTTCATGCATGCGGTACTTTTGGCGCCGAAAGCAACGTCTGGAAAATCGGTTTAAAAAGTTGTGCCTTGAAATCTCGCAGCTTCTTACCCGTTGGCGATCAAGAGACACATTGACCGTGGGCGCACTTAAACGCAGGATCGTTTAATAAATATGCAGCTATAATGTATATGCAATTCGCAAATTTTTAATAAACAGAATCCGGCGAAACATTTGATGGTCGTGTTATTTTTGTACATAACTTGTATGTTAGAAACTACCAAGCGCATCTGTTGAACTTCCATCCGTAGCCCCTTGTTCGTTGCAAAATTTGCATGAGCCGGAGGTAGAAACAAATAAGTCATGCCTAGACATTTTATGTGAACTTTGAACTACAGCGCATTTGCATCAGCGATTTCTTTGCAGTGCATATATAAACATTATTGGTCTGTGATACCAAAGCATCTAAACATTGGTTGTAGTTGCTGATACCCCTATCCTTTCCATCACCTTAGGCACGGTGCTGAAGTTAAGTTCAACTCTTTCCGTTAGCCTTAACGTTATTGTCATACAGATGAATACCGGTAAAAAAACAGTGGTTGCATTCTTTCCGCTTTAAGGGTACAGGTAACCTACATTTCAGGATTTGACATAAATTTTCCAAGTGCGCTCCAGTCCAATCTGACTCTTATACTTATTTTCGTTTCGTCATCCGAACCTGCGGATATTACCAGCATACATATTATCGTACTACTTCTAGGAGTCGCTGCCTATTGCAGACGGCTGTTGCTTCCAAAAGGTTTTGAACTTTGTTTAAATTTCTGCACATTTATCAAACTAAAGACCAACTTTTCTACTTTTCCAGCCTATGTCATTAAGTACCCTCAGCAATTCCTCACCTGAGCCACTCAGCAAAGCAATGTCACCAGTGAATCGTAGATTGCTGAGGTATTCTTCATTAACCCCTTCGCTAAGTTTTCCTAACTCAGCAATGTGGATACGTAAGCCGGGTTGGCCGCCATATTTCCGTACTATGGAGCAGACAACGATGCCGTAGACGATGCAGCTGCATGTAGCAACGTATACTGCGTGGACACTGAGTGTCCAGCTTAGACTGTCGATCGAACTATCGAGTGGCCACTTTGTTGCTGTAATACGTGCGCGTGAAATGTATGCAGAGTCCTAGGGGTAATCGGCCGTTACAAAGTGCCCGAAATATTGCGTGTGGTATGAAGAGAAGATAAAACAGTGCTGCGCGGACCCTTTCACTCTTGGCGTGGACGACTGGGACATGGATGTGAACGTGTGGACGTGTATCGACGTCGCCGATATCCATAAATTTCTTGTTTTAAGGATAAGTTTCATAACTCGGCGGCAGCTGAACGTCAGGAAAGCTATTGAGGGTCACAGCTACGTACCAAGTGGTTGGGTTCGCGATCCGTGCGTCGAAGCGGTCACAGCCGGCACAGCCATTCTCAAAACATAGGTAAGCATTTGAAATGCCATTCGGGTTAGATGTAATTTCGGGAGATACTAATTCTCTTCTGATCTCAGCCCAGGTCAACCACTCGCTAAGCTTGAACAATATTCAGTGGAAGTATGGATTCTTACCGCATGGGGCAATGCTGCGAAAATGTAAACAAATTGACCAGTGCGACGTGCGGTCTGCCGTACATCAATAATCATTTACGTACCTAACACGAAATGATATGCACACACGTTGTATTTCTCCGGAGGGCTGTGAATGCCACGTCTGTTGATTCGTGCAAGCCACTCTCACATTGAGACGTTCTGAGAGCTAATTGGTTTTGTCGCATTCGTGAAAACATGCCTACGGTACTTTAGAAAACCGTCAACTTCAGCTTTTGCGCTTTAGTCTGCGTTCGGCAATTATAGCCCACAACTGCACAGTAAACCATAGCTTCCGCACTGTTTTCGTGGCCCTCTCTAAGGCCGACTACTGCACTGTACAGGAAAATACTGGACTACCCAAAAATACCCAGAATTCACGGCATTTTCAATGTTTTGCAAGCTCTCTATAAACCAATTTACAGACTAAGAGTAGGTATCCACCATACTCGTCTTAGCTCGAATACTTTCTCTTATGGCATGGCTCATGTGCCGAAAAAGTGTGACATGCATTTCGCCTTTTTTCGTGTAAACCAATTTATAATGTAAAAATAATGATTAGTAATCAGTAATATTGAACGATAATAGTATTTAATTATTGTTGTAAATGAAATAAAAGTAAATAATTAAAAAGTACAACAAAAAAGCATGAAAATATCTCGGTAGCGCTAATGCTCTCGCATTCTCCCAATGCAGTGTCTGCAGAGGCCTTTTTCTGCAGTCTTTTTGCGTGGGTTGGTGCAGAATGCATTGGTAGAATCAAGAAAGTTGATAAGCATCGAAGCACAGGTGGAGCGTAGCGGGGCATAGAGGGTGATGGGAATTCGCGCCATGCATTGGTGGTACGGAGGGCAGTTATTAGAGCAACAATTTTTGAAAACGCACCTTTTTGACCGAAGGTTACCAAGATTTTTGGGGCCACAACAACAAGGGTAGTCGCCTTTTCGAAACTGTGATATTGATATGGCTATTAATAGTGCCGCCTAAAAATTCTCAAGTCCAACTAGACACTTAACTGTAGTAGTTAAACAAAGAATGTTCAGAAATGGAGTAATCAGCCAAGTGTTAACGTAATCCACTGTTTTCTGATTCCCGCCAGACCTGATGCCACATGTCAAAAAGCTCATTCTTAAAAATAGTTG
Organism: Amblyomma maculatum; assembly: GCA_023969395.1. NCBI lineage: Eukaryota > Metazoa > Arthropoda > Arachnida > Ixodida > Ixodidae > Amblyomma > Amblyomma maculatum. The sequence continues at coordinate 15,513 of JAJIZL010039904.1, forward strand.
GCAGGCTTTCTGGAAATAGCAAGTAGATAAGATGGCTTTCTTTTGCAATAGAAGATGTACACTTCATAGAATCAGCAGTGACGTCGTTTTGCCGTAATGACATTAAAAGTCGCGAGGGACCGAAAATGGGATGTGCGCTTAACGTCGAAAATGTCTTATTTGGTTGAAAGGAGGGTGATGTTAAACTCATGCAAGTGAAAATGGAAACATGTCGGTCGCGTGCTGGAATTTAACTTCTGTCCTTCAGGCCACGTGTCGCGGAACGCACTGGGGTAACCCTCTTAAGGTAAACTTTGGGCACTTCCAGTTTCTTTTTTTTTTTTCAAATTTTTTCATTCCAGCAAATTTTTTTCATAGGGTTAAGAGGGAGGGGGGGGGGGGTGAGGAGTTATCTGAAGCGTTTTTCCTTTGCCCCGAGCTTGGACGCATTTATTTCTGTCGAAGCCTGTTTGCAAACAAAAACCTCGTGGAAGTGGCCACACATTTGTAAGCGCAACGAATTCCACTTGCTTGCATGCTGTAATAACACAATGTGTGAAATATGTGGATTTATGCGTGGTTGCTGTGTATTTGCATAAAAGCTGAAAGCAAGAAGGACTCACCAATCTGAAATGCACCGCTACACTTTGTAAGGCTTATCTGTTGCAGCTCGAACTGTGCCATCTTCAGGCCACTGTACATGGTGACAGCCTCTGCGTTCCCCCATTGCAGCTCCACTTCCTTGGTCGTCTTAGAAACTGCAATGAGCGGAACTTCGTTAGAGCCTGGACATCTTCAAAAGCAGAAAGATGGTGATATGAAGATTAATGTCCCAAGAAATCAGTTCAAAACACAAAATGTCCCTTGTTTTTTTCAGTTTACCAAACGAGGTGCATCAAAACTGTTCTCCTTAATACCACTGACACGTTTCGCCCTCTCGCCTTCCTTCATAGCAAGAAGAGATACAAAAGCGACAAATTCGGCATGTTCAACGGCCAGGCAACATCAGAGTGTGCACAAAAGCTCTATGAACTTTCAGTTGAAAGCCTGGTTTTAGCACACGAAGAAAGCACTCCAAACCGGGCATCAAGGTACATCATCGTTCACAGGTTCAAAGGCACCATTGTGTGAAGCAGGTGCTTCTTTTTAGTAACCTGCAAGAGATTTCCGTAGCCCTTAGTGCCGCCTTAGCTGCCCAAGCTGCAAATTAGGCCCCAAGTCGAAAAAAAGAAAGTCAAACCTGCCGCAATTTTTGGCATGTTCTGACGTACAGAGAGTCTGAGGCGACTCAGGAGAAGAGAACAAACTGACCGCAAAAGGTTTGTATGTTTTCAGCCTTAGTTTGGCTGGAAAACTTTAGCGCATCGGTATTGAAGATGTCGTTCCTTGTTCGCAAAAACACACAAAAAAACGAAAGTATTTGCTAAGGTTTCAAATATAAGCGTAAGATTTAGAGCAAGAACGAAGAAAGCGTTGAACGGACATACGACGCAAGGCACGAAATCGGGCGAGTGAAATGAAAGAAGGTGCCCAATGCCTTGCTGAGTCTCAAACCGACACTCAATTTCGTTCCGTTAGAGGAATCAATCTTGAAAACCTGAACGAAAGGAAGGAAGGGGCCCGTAGTAACAGAAATTCTCAAATTCGTTGCCTTGGAGACAGGAAGTTCGTTCGGGTGCAACAATTTGCAAGCAGTAAAAATTTAGACTGATTGGAAGCTGGGCATTTAATTTGAAAGAAAGAGAAATGAACTTTACCTGCAGGGAATGGTCGAGAAATCACGTAGTCACACATATTACCAAGGGCTTACTACGAAAGTTGGAGGCTATGATTGTTAGAGCAAAGGGTGGCACTTTGTGCACGAAAGCCCCGCACGTGTGCACAGCATGTCAGAGATAGGGGCAGATGTTACGTCAAACCTTAAAATTACTTGTTTGTTAGGCTTAGAATACAGTACATGATGCCTCCGCTGCCAACAGAAAGGAATATCGTCTCGCACCTCTGCGCGCTGGTCAAGCTGTTACAATAATACACAACAAACCATAGAAAGAAGGTATGAATTGGTATACCTCCTCTCCGAACTTATCTGTGGCGTATGAGGACAATTTACAGCAGTGAAGTTCTGCAGTATACGTACATGTGCACTACGAAATTAGGTGCAACAAAGCAGTTGATAAAGGAAACATGGAGCATGGCATCAGCTGCCGAAGTATGTGTTTTTCTATTTCGTAAAGGCTTTTATGGCTTCTTTAGTTTTGCTAAATACCCGGAAATTCAGGCATGGAAGTCCATTTTCTGCCGCCAGAAAGAGAATAGGGGCTCAGTCGTAAAGAGAAAAGGAATCATTAGCAAAATTGTACACAGTGGTAAATTCGATTATTAGGTTTTGATTATGAGTGTGACTTAAGGGTTAGCAGACTAATTGGAAAACTGTTTTAGTATGAAAAGGCGTGCCTCTACCTGCCGTAAGTTGCTCCGCTTCTCACACATGTAGTGGGAGACTAGACGATAGTGTAGGCAGCTGAGGGTATGGCACGGTGGCAATGCACTGTACACCATAGTGAAAGTAATGCTCTTGCATATGAGAACCAATATTGCTTTAAATATTGCCTTTCCACAGCGAATCAAACTGTGATGAAAATTTATGCCTTGTTCGGTACCATTGATAAAAGGTTGTCTGTTAATACAATATTCTTTGACCTATATATATGGTATCAGAGAAGGTTTCCCGTTTTAAAGTCCTCTATAACCTAAGTAAGTGCTTTGGTTATGTTTCTGAAATCTAGCATTGCTGAAATTGAATGAGAGCTCAGAGTATGCTAAAGAATCTGCGTTCAACGTTCAAAGCATTTTACTAGCAACAGTGTTTGTTCATCTCTTTATTCAACACGTGTTGAATTATGTCGGAGACCCAAAAGGAATTTCGCGCAGACTGCTTTATATGCACTGTAATAAATACTTTTGATGCTCACGTTGAGCTTTGTAAATAGTTAGGCAAGCAACGTAATTTCGCCAGGTATTAAAAATGTATGTGGTGCCGATGTGAAAAAAAATCTTTTTGACTGACTCTGGCATTCACATTTGTTCACTGGAGAGATTCGCACGCAGGAAAATGTTTTCAGTTTAACCTGCGTTATTCGTAGCGACTCCTACGGAGCTGTACAGATATGCGCCCTGTTTGCCTTTTTATCTGATGCATACACACGGAAGCAAGCAAAGAAGGTTGTCACTAAAGAATCCTTTAAGCACTTTCGTTGCGGCAAGCATCACTGTTGCGGCAGCAACAGCGTCGTGAGTGCCACGTTTCTACTGCTGTTTCTAGGTGGTTCTCAACATGTCAGCGTAAGCATTTCTTTGCAGTTTGGCTTACGTCTCAATTTAGTGACGCTTGCTCCAGGTGAGGCACACCTCACCTGGAGCAAGTGCAAATGCAATGAAAGAGGAACTAGCTTGGTAAATGTGAAACTTCACAGCTTATCACACGCATAGAGACAGCCGACGTAAAATAAATTAGTACAGCTAAGATTACCAGGTTAGCTCATTGATAAGTAAAGGGTGGTTGACATTAGTTTCACAGGTGTCGGAGTAATGAGCTCGTTTCGGCGTCTCCAATGTAACGAAAATACATGCATCTTTTTACGTTCGGCGTTCTTAATCCGATCCCATTGCTGACAGATAATCGATGCAAGCAAAAGATTGATAGCGCTGGCAAAATTATAGTTATAGACACTTAAGCAAAAGAGAGGCCAAGAGGTTGAAAATCCACCTATGCTAAAATTCTCAAACTTCGAGCATCGTTAGAGGTGATCTCTCTTTTGCAGCGGCTCGGCGAGCCACGTCTTGTATACGCTTTGCAGCATTGTCCTTAGTAATGGGCTTTCATAAGGTGGCACTGCACTCCCTAAAATGCATGAGATTCCGCTCATCGGTTGTCAACTTAAGGCCTTGACAACATTCAGAGTTTTTGCTATGGCAGTACAAAACACGCTAGGAAATCATTCATTGTATCAGCTTCATCGGGTTATTGCTTCGCTTCGATCGAACACCAGCTGCGACCTGCCAGTAACTGCGAGCAACTGCTTTTCTTTGCCATCCCGCCGTGGCTTAAAACGTAATGCTACCTATCGTGGCATCTGATGCCGGCTTCATAGACGCAGTAATCAGCGGCAGTTGCGCTCACTAGTCGTGTGAATTTCCACAGGCTTTCACTTTTACAAGCGTGGCCTTAATTCCATCATTTTAAGTCCTAAATTTAGATTTTAAACTAAGCTATATATCTTTCGATTGCTAACTATCACATACAAAAAGAACGGACACAGACGCTACAGCATGCGCCAGCACGGACTAGAGCAGATGCGGTGAGGCTAGCAACGGTTTCTCGAAGGGAACAGAGAACGCATCAGAAAGGAATACGAAACAAACGAATAGAAAATTAATGGTCGCTCTGGTCAACAATATATGTCATAATGAAATTTACTAAAGGTAAGAGGTGCTGCGTTGCAGATCCTTTAATAGATGACGGCACCTTCTTTCGTGTATTGAGGAGCTATCAGTAATTATGCAGGGTCTCTGCCTCGATCGAGCAACCTCAATATGGTCTGTCTTCTTCGGCACATGTTCACTTATTCTCTCGAGGTGACGCTGAAAATTGCAGTAATTCAAAGACTAGTGGTGGCTCGGCTGCAGGGCTAGAGTTTGTTGGCTTCATTACGGCTGCGCCATAAGCGTTTTGACGAAGGCGAAATGTGCCTGTGTGCCATGTGTTGTCTGGGCACTTTATAAACACCCCCTTGAGATGAAAGGTATTCTAGAGCCCATCAGTACGGCAATTCTTTATCCGTTCCATCTTCAATTTCTACCTTCGTCCATTATCTCACGGCACGATTTAGATGGTTGCAATGAAATGAATTAGTTACTGCGACCAACATGTCCTGAATACCTTTGTGTGTGTGTGTGTGTGTGTGTGTGTGTGTGTGTGTGTG
>JAJIZL010039912.1:6230-16389 GCA_023969395.1 Amblyomma maculatum
CGAGTGGTTAAGGCGATGGACTTGAAATCCATTGGGGTCTCCCCGCATAGGTTCGAATCCTGTCGGCTGCGTGATATGGGTCAAGCACTTATGTTTTGCAAAATTTAGGCATTCATGCAAGCACAAGTGCTGGCACATTTTCTACAGCGCTCAACCGCAGTCGTGGCCGAGTGGTTAAGGCGATGGACTTGAAATCCATTGGGGTCTCCCCGCACAGGTTCGAATCCTGTCGGCTGCGTGATATTGGTCAAGCACCTATGTTTTGCAAAATTTAGGCATTCATGCAAGCACGAGTGCTGGCACATTTTCTACAGCGCTCAACCGTAGTCGTGGCCGAGTCATTTCTGCTTCCGGCCACGCCAGTGAACGGACGCAGGATGCAGGGCTCCTCAGGAGCGGCTTCAGCGGCCATATCAGGCCGCGGTAACAGGACTGCTGAAAAGGACAACACTTACCAGGTCGTTTTGCCTGCACTGCCAGCAGGTCGGTTTGTTTTGAATACCGTTTTTTTGCACGCCGATTTCTGGGCCCGCCCGTACCGGGTGGAAGATTTCCGGAATGCATTAGTACAACACTCGCTAATCCCCGATGTTATCGCTATGGGGGCGTAGCGGATGAGCCACGTTTGGGCCGTCACTCTCAAGGATACTGAAGACGTCAACAAGATTGTAAGTGTAGGTGAGCTGTCTGTGAAAAACGGTCGCTGCTTGGTGATTGAACCGGCGAACCAGGACGTGCGGCTGAAACTTCATTGGCTGCTACACAACGTGCCAAACGAGGATGTTCGTGCTGCCCTTGCGCCGTACCGAAAGGTATCCGAAGTTACACGGGAGCGCTGGCGAGTTAAAGGTATGTTAGAAAAGGGCTCAACTACTAGACTCGTCACGCTGAAGCTGAAAGCTGGCATGAAGCTCGACGACCTGCGGCATCAGCTGAATGTTAGCGGTCAGCTGGCGCTCGTTATTGTGCCAGGCAGACCCCCGCTGTGCCTACGCTGCCGGAGTACGGGACACATCCGCAAAGAGTGCCGGGTTCCTAGCTGCGGAACCTGTCGACGGTTCGGGCGTGAAGACAGCCAGTGTGCTGGTACCTACGCTATCATTGCCAGGCCTGGGACCAGCGAAGACTCGTCGGAGTTAATAATGAACGAGGTGGATGCGGAGGAGGCTGCTGACATTAGAGGTCAGTCAACAAAACAGGACGCGCCTTCCATGACTGTTTTAACAAAGCATAAGGTGACGGTGCCCAGTCAAGAGAAGGAAACTCGGCAAGCCTCACAAGATCCGTCACACGACCATGAAGGCGCGTCAAAGGAAGCATCAGAAGATGTAATCGATTTTTCTGACGCTGAGGAGCATCTCACTACTGAGCCTCCCTGTACTGATGCCATGGAGCTTGGGCCGGAGACAGCAGCCTTTATTGCCGCGAAACGCCCACACGAGGAAAGCGTCGAGGGGACTCAGCTGCCAGGCGGTGTTTGTAGTGAGCCGCCGCCGAAAACTTTGGGCATCTGAAGAGCAACGTTAAGACCGAAGCCGAAATTCTCGGCCGACACGTGGCAGGCGGGGAATCCGCCTGCGTAAATTTTGTGGTGTCCTGAGCGATGTGTGGGTCGGCTGCCTACCGACCAGCGTCAGGAACATTCTGCAACCAAGCGGGGCGTGTGTGAGCAAAAATGACAGACTGTGCTTGGGCTTCGTTTGTATGCAGCCCGACGTTCTGTTCTGCTGGGAGGACATTACATGCACACATACGCCACTATTCTTCAGGAGCGGAGGCCACGCAATCATGAAGGTAGGCACCATGCGGGTACGGGCGTCTCTCGCTAATACATGACTCTCAAGCTTAATTCGCCGTTACACGTAGCTACTTTGAATGTCAGAATGCTGGGAGCGAGAAGGCGACAATGCCAGCTCCGTAGCCTCCTTTTAGATAATGATACAGATGTAGCAGCTGTGCAAGAGTCAAAGATTGAGAGCCAAGAAAGCACTGACCGTATGGTGGCTTCTTTTCAAACCAACTTTTATGCGTGTGTATGCCATTTCGTTGGTGTATCGGATGGATGCCTTTTATTTATACGTAACACGCTGGGAGTAAGCGTAGAGTCCGTTTTTGCCTGTCCAAGTGTTCGGCTTTTTGTTACTGATTTTACCTACTGTAATTTATGCTGGCGTGTGTTGTGTTTGTATGCTCCCAATTCAGAACGCGAACATGAATTGTTTTTTGAGTCTATTGAATCGTGGTTGAAGGTCGACAAAATCTTGCTTTTACTTGGTGACTACAACTGTGTGTGCGCAGCTGTGCACCGAGCGGCGAAGTGTAAACCTCGAAGAGACCGAAGCTTTGAGCAGTTGAATGCACTTGTGCATGAATACGGCCTTGAGGATGTTGGTAGTGTGTTCTCCACTGGAAACCAACCAGAGTTCACGCACTTTCAGCGAGATAGCCATGCTAGATTGGACACGGTGTATGCCTCGGTTGATCTTGTTTCCCTATGTACTGCATATGAGGTCAAGCCTGTGTCTTTCAGTGATCATTGTCTCGTGAGTGCAGTGTTTGGTAGGAAAGGAAAGAAGTCGCGCTTTAACTGGCACCTATGGAAACTGAATGCCAAACGTCTCGCCGGTGAAGAGTTCCTTACGGAATTTAAGACCGATTTTGAAAATCGTCTGGCTATGCAACCAGTAAGTTCTGCAGCGGAATGGGACAGCTTCAAAAACTGGGTCAAACTGAAATCCATAGAAAAGAGCAGTAAGGTGCGGCATAAAGAGAAAGAAAAAGAAAAAGAACTGAATGAACAACTTCAGTTTTTTTAGCATGAAAAGTACTGTGCCAGGGCATTTCGCCAGTAAAATACGAGAGATTAAAAGTGAGCTGGAAACAATCGACAGCGAAAGATACACACCGGCTGTCATACGTGCAAGGGCTGAAAAACTTTGAGCTGGAGAAGTGCCGTCAAAACGAGCGCTAGCAGACAAGAAAAGATACGCCTGCCAGAAAGAAATAAGGAGTATAAGGTATTCCGGCCATATCACTGAAGATGCTAAAGATATTCAGCGTGCGGTAATAGAGCACTTCGAAGAACTGCTTAGCGCTAAGCTTGAGACTGTAGGCGGCTTTCAAACAGATTTTCTAAGACTGATGCCGACACTGGATGACGAAAGTAAAGCGCGCCTAGAAACACCGATAACGTTCCAGGACATAGAATCTGCAATAGATGACCTGACACCTTGGAAAGCCCCTGGGCCGGATGATCTAAGCGCTGCCTTCTTTAAAACTTTTCAGCAGTATGCTGCTCAGTTTATGCACGATGTAATCACGGAAGCTTATGAACGTAATACTGTTCCATTGTCTTTCTCTACATGGCACATTGTGCTAATACCCAAGACAGATGATCCGGAGAAACGACTGTTGGTGGGGTCATATCAACCGATTAGCCTCACAAATGTTGACTACAAGGTGTACATGAAGGTTTTAGCAAAAAGACTGCAAAGCGTAATAAAAAAACTGGTTGGGTCTCATCAAACGTGCGGCATCAAGGATCGATCCATTGCCACGAATATACATGTCGCAAGAACCGTATTAGAATGTGTTGATGCACTCGGGGGTCAGATAGCCATGATGCAGTTAGGTTTGGCGAAAGCCTCTGACCGTGTTTCTCACGAAATTCTTTTTTCCATTTTGGAGCATTCTAACCTTGTTGAGGTCATAGTGGAGGATGTTAAAATGGCTTACGCGAACTGCACAAAACGTATTATATATTGAACCCCAGGTGGTCGAAATTTCCGGAGTCCTCCAATACACCGTCTCTCATAGCCTGAGTTGCTTTGGGACGTTAAACCCCACAAACCAACCAACCCGTATTATAGTGAATGGTGAACTGACTGACAGCATCGCAGTACGTTCATCTGTAAGGCAGGGCTGCCCGCTCTCACCCTGCTTTTTGCACTGTATTTAGAGCCACTTTGCTTGGCTATCATTGATAGCGATCGCATTTTAGGGTTCAAGCTGCTATCAGCACACGTAAAAATGTTAGCATATGCTGATGACATAGCAGTGTTTTGTGCAACCAGAAAGAGCATCTGTGAAGTCACGAGTGTCGTCCAAACATTTTGTGATGAAACCGGATGTAAGAGCAATTGGGAGAAAAGCTCTGGGTTTTGGCACGGTGATTGGGGCGTGACGCCTGATTTCATTTGTAAGCTGCGATGGTCTGCTCTCCCAACGCGATATCTAGGCGTGCCTTTAGATTGTTATCGAGATCTCAACGTGCACTGGATGGAAGAAACATCCAGAGCGAACGAAAAAGCGGATGCGTGGAAATGAAGGCAACTCTCAATGTTTTCGCACGCTTCTATTTGCAATGTTTTTCTTATTTCGAGGCTGCGGTACCTCATCAATGTGTTTTGTGTCTCACGAACCTCAATTCAGAAAATGCTCCGCGTTTTTGCTGTTTTTATTTGGGCATCCACATGGGAAAAAAACCACCCGGACGAATTTGTTTCTTTCTGTTAAAAGGGGCGGGCTTGGCCTTGCACATCTGTTCTTGCGTCAGGTGGTCTCACGATTTATATTCCTGCGTGATCAAAAAGATACCTTTCTAAGAACTGTGATGCAAGCGCGATTGCAGAGGCTGCTCCCTGAATGGATTGTGTCATGTGAAAGCATGCCTGGTACTGTGACTGGCTACCTGCGTGAGGTTGTTTTTTGTGCAAGTTGCTGGAAGTGCGGTTTTCTTTTGATTACCTTTTCAATGTTCCCAGAAAAAAACTGTATAAAGATCTCATTGACGTGATGCTGCCGGTGCCCTTTTACCGGGCATTACACTGTGGAGGTCCTGGGCAGGACGTTTTGAAACGAGTCAAGAAGATGCCCGTGAGGCCATCTGCTAAAACGTTCCTTTTCAAACTTCACTCTAATACGCTCCCTGTTAAAACCAGGCTGAATGAAAAAGGTATCTTCGTCCCATGGACAAAAATTGCCTGTTGTGCAAAAAAAACGGAGACAATTGAACAAGTTTTCTTACAGTGTTGGGATGCTGTCTTTCTATCGGACGTCCTCCAAAGGACCATTAAAAAGGAACTCCAATTAACTCCGTACGGTATCAGATTCCTACCAGTGCAGAACGATGATGCACCTTATGATTTATTATGCTTCTTGGCCGCCATATTTTGTGGAAAACATGAATGCAGGTGCGACATGCCGATATAGAGACACGATCTGCGCGAGAAAACTTTATTGAAAGTGCGGTGTATATGCGCGAAACTTTCAGGATGCAGCAGGATCCACCACAATGGCAATGTCTATTTGATGAGTTGGTGCACCTGGAAAGATTTTAGCCGCGTACGCATTAACTCAAGTGTAGTTGACGTGTTTTATCATGTGTATTTTGTTTTTGTGTCTCACGGCAATAAAAAAAATGCAGTCGTGGCCGAGTGGTTAAGGCGATGGACTTGAAATCCATTGGGGTCTCCCCGCAGAGGTTCGAATCCTGTCGGCTGCGTGATATGGGTCAAGCACCTATGTTTCGCAAAATGTATGCATTCATGCAAGCACGAGTGCTGGCACATTTTCTACAGCGCTCAACCGCAGTCGTGGCCGAGTGGATTCTGCTTCCGGCCACGCCAGCGAACGGACACAGGATGCAGGGCTCCTCAGGAGCGGCTTCAGCGGCCATGTCAGGCTGCGGTAACCGGACTGCTGAACAGGAAACTAATTACCAGGTTGTTTTGCCTGCACTGCCAACAGGTCGGTTTGTTTCGAATACCATTTTTTTGCACGCCGATATCAGGGCCCGCCCGTACCGGGTGGAAGATTTCCGGGATGCTTTGGCGCAACACTCGCTAATCCCCGACGTTATCGCAATGGGGGCGTATCGGATGAGCCACGTCTGGGCCGTCACTCTCAAAGATACTGAAGCGGTGAACAAGATTGTAAGGGTAGGTGAGCTGTGTGTAAAAAACGGTCGCTGCTTGGTGATTGACCCGGCCAACCAGGACGTGCGACTCAAACTTCACCGGCTGTTGCACAACGTGCCAGACGAGGATGTTCGGGCTGCCTTTGCGCCGCACGGAAAGGTGTCGGAAGTTACCCGGGAGCGCTGGCGTGTTAAAGGTATGTTTGAAAAGGGCTCTACTACTAGGCTCGTCACGCTGAAGCTGAAAGCTGGCATGAAGCTGGATGACCTGCCGAATCAGATGAATGTCAGCGGTGAGCTGGCGCTCGTCATTGTACCAGCCAGACCCCCGTTGTGCCTACGCTGCCGGAGTACAGGCCACATCCGCAAAGAGTGCCGGGTTCCTCGCTGCGGAACCTGTCGACGGTTCGGGCATGACGACAGCCAGTGTGCACGTACCTACGCTAGCATTACCGGACCTGGGTCCAGCGAAGACTCGTCCGAGTTAATTATGGACGAGGCGGATGCAGACGAGGCTGCTGACATTAGAGGTGAGTCAACAAAACAGGGCGTGCCTTCCATGACGGTATTAACAAAGAATAAGGTGACGGTCTCAAGAGAAAAGAATGAAACTCGACATGTCTTGAACGTTCCAACCCAGGACCATGAAAGAGCGTCAAAGGAAGCGTCTGAAATCGTAATGAAGTTTTCTGACGCTGAGGAGGATCTAAGTACTGTGCCTCCCTGTACTGATGCCATGGAAGTTGGGCCGGAGACAGCAGCCCTAATTGCCGCGAAACGTCCGCACGAGTAAAGCGCCGAGGAGACTCAGCTGCCAGGCGGTGTTTGTGGTGAGCCGCCGCCGAAAACTGCGGGCATCCGAAGAGCAACTTTGAGAGCGAAGCCGAACTTCTCGGCTGACACGCGGCAGGCGGGGAAACTGCCTCCGTAGTTCTGTGGTGTCCTGAACGTTTTGTGGGTCGGCTGCCTACCGACCAGCGTCAGGAATCTTCTGAACCAAGTGGTGCGTGTGTGAGCAAAAATGAAACAATGTGCGTGGACTTCGTTTGAATGCATCCCGACATTCTGCTGGGAGGACATTACATGCATACATACGCCGCTGTTCGTCAGAAGCGGAGGCCAGGTAACCATGAAGGTAGGCACCATGCGGGTACGGGCGCCTCTCTCTAATACATGACTCTCAAGCTTAATTCGCCGTTACACGTAGCTACTTTGAATGTCAGAGGGCTGGGAGCGAGATGACGACAATGCCAGCTCAGTCGCCTCCTTTTGGATAATGATATAGATATAGCAGCTGTGCAAGAGTCAAAGATTGAGAGCCAAGAAAGCACTGATCGTATGGTGGCCTCTTTTCAAACAAACATTTATGTGTGTGTATGCCATTCTGTTGGTGTATCGGGTGGGTGCCTTATATTTACGCGTAACACGCTGGGAGTAAGCGTAGAGTCCGTTTTCGCCTGTCCAATCGGTCGGCTATTGGGTACCGATTGTACGTACTGTAATTTATGCTGGCGTGTTGTGTGTGTGTATGCTCCCAATTCAGGATGTAAGCGTGAAATGTTTTTCGGGTCTATTGAATCGTGGTTGAAGGTCGACAAAATCTTGCTTTTACTTGGTGACTACAACTGTGTGTGCGCAGCTATGGACCGAGCGGCGAAGTGTAAACCTCGAAGAGACAGAAGCTTTGAGCAGTTGAATGCACTTGTGCATGAATACGGCCTTGAGGATGTTGGTAGTGTGTTCTCCACTGGAAACCAACCAGAGTTCACGAACTTTCAGCGAGATAGCCATGCTAGATTGGACAGGGAGTATGCCTCGGTAGATCTTGTTTCTTTATGTACTGCATATGAGGTCAAACCTGTGTCTTTCAGCGATCATTGTCTCGTGAGTGCAGTGTTTTGTCGCAAAGGAAAGAAATCGCGCTTTAACTGGTACAGATGGAAACTGAATGCCAAACTTCTTGCCGATGAAGAGTTCCTTACTGCAGTTAAGACCGAGTTTGAAAATCGTCTTGCTATGCGACCAGTAAGTTTTGCAGCGGAATGGGACAGCTTCAAAGAGTGGGTCAAATTGAAAGCCATAGAAAAGAGTAGTAAGGTGCGGCACAAAGAGAAAGAAAAAGAAATGAATGAACAGCTGAATTTTTTTTAGCATGGAAAGTACTGTGTCAGGGAATTTCGCCAGTAAAATACGAGAGCTTAAAAGTGAGCTGGAAACAATCGACAGCGAAAGATACACAGCGGCTGTCATACGTGCAACGGCTGAAAAACTTTGGGCTGGAGAAGTGCCGACAAAACGAGCCCTAGCAGACGAGCAAAGATACGCCTGCCAGAAAGAAATTAGGAGTATAAGGTATGGCGGCCATATCACAGAAGATGCTAAAGATATTCAGCATGCGGTAGCAGAGCACTTCGAAGAACTACTTAGCGCTAAGCTTGAGACTGTAGGCGGCTTTCAAACAGACTTTCTAAGACTGATGCCTAAACTGGATGACGAAAGTAAAGCACGCCTAGAAACACCGATAACGTTCCAGGACATAGAATCTGCAATAGATGACCTGACACCTGGGAAAGCCCCTGGGCCCGATGGTCAAAGCGCTGTCTTCTTTAAAACGTTTAGCTCAGTTTATGCTCGATGTAATCACTGAAGCTTACGAACATAATGCTGTGCCATCGTCTTTCTCTACATCGCACATTGTTCTAATACCCAAGACAGAGGATCCGGAGAAACGACAGTTGGTGGGGTCATATCGACCGATAAGCCTCACCAGTGTTGACTATAAGGTGTACATGAAGGTTTTAGCAAAAAGACTGCAAAGCGTAATAAAAACATTGGTTGGGCCTCATCAAACGTGCGGCATCAAGGGTCGATCCATTGCCACGAATATACATGTCGCAAAAACCGTATTAGAATGTGTTGATGCACTCGGTGGTCAGATAGCCATGATGCAATTAGGTTTGGCGAAAGCCTTTGACCGTGTTTCTCACGAAATTTTTTTTCCATTTTGGAACATTCTAACCTTGGTGAAGTCATAGTGGAGGGTGTTGAAATGGCTAATGCGAACTGCAGGACCCGTATTTTTGTGAATGGTGAACTGACTGACAGTATCGCAGTACGGTCATCAGTAAGGCAGGGCTGCCCGCTCTCACCCCTGCATTTGCACTGTATTTAGAGCCACTTTGGTTGCCTATCATTGATAGCGATCGCATTTTATGATTCAAGCTGCCATCAGCACACGTGAAAATGCTAGCATACGCTGATGACATTGCAGTCTTTTGTGCAACCAGAAATAGCATCTGTGAAGTCACGGGTGTCGTTCAAACATTTTGTGATCAACCCGGATGTAAGATCAATTGGGAGAAAAGCTCTGGGTTTTGGCAACGGTGATTGGGACGTGGCACCTGATTTCTTCTGTAAGCTGCGATGGTCTTCTCTCCCAACGCGTTATCTAGGAGTGCCTTTATATTGTTATTGAGATCCCACGTGCACTGGATGGAAGAAACATCCAGAGCGAAAGAAAAAGCGGATGCGTGGCAAGGAAGGCAACTCTCAATGTTTTCGCGCGCTTCTATTTGCAATGTTTTTCTTGTTTCGAGGCTGTGCTACCTCATCAATGTGTTGTGTGTCTCACGAACCTCAATTCAGAAAATGCACCGCGTTTTTGCTGTTTTTATTTGGGCATCCACATGGGAAAAAACCACCAGGACGGATTTGTTTATTTCTGTTAAAAGGGGCGGACTCGGCCTTGCCCATTTGTTCTTGCGTCAAGTGGTTTCGCGATTCATATTCCTGCGTGATCAAAAAGATACTTTTCTAAGAGCTGTGATGCAAGTGCGATTGCAGAGGCTGCTCCCTGAATGGATTGTGTCATGTGAAAACATTCCTGGTACTGTGACTGGCTACCTGCGCGAGGTTGTTTTTTCGTGCAAGTTGCTTGAAGTGCGGTTCTCTTTTGATTACCTTTACAATGTTTCCAGAAAAAAACTATCTAAAGATCTCATTGACGTGATGCTGCCGGTGCCTTTCTACCGGGCATTACACTGTGGAGGCCCAGGGCAGGACGTTTTGAAAAGAGTTAAGAAGATGCCCGTGAGGTCATCTGCTAAAACGTTCCTTTTCAAACTTCACTCTAATACGCTCCCTGTTAAAACCTGGCTCAATGAAAAAGGTATCTTCGTCCCATGGACAACAAATTGCCTGTTGTGCAAAAAACCGGAAACAATTGAACACGTTTTCTTACAG